>CM065386.1:22705000-22785000 GCA_033060915.1 Euryodendron excelsum
TTGGGGAGACGGCTCAAACAAACTCCTATGTTCTTTTGGTTCACTCATGTTTTTTTCATTCTCACACTCCTCTCTCTTTTCCTCATGCCCTAACTCGGCAAACGTATACTTCTTCCTTTGATCATTATTGTTAGGAGGGTTGGTTTGTTCTAGTTGCTTTCCGCTCCTAAGGTAATGGCCTGAACCTATTCATGCATTGTGTCAACGTAGTTTGTAGGTTTTGGGTTGGTTTAGGTTGGGCCGAAAATCGCCCTTGCGTTTGTTAAGTCATCAACATCTTGTGGATGTCTTTGACGCCCTCTTGTTTCCACCCAAAGTTGGGGTGATTCCTCCACCCAGGGTTACATGTGTTGGAGTAAGAATTGTTCCCGCTCCTTTGATTTTGATATCCCCCTTGGAATTGGCCAACCACGTTAACTTGGCCATGAAGTGCTTCCCGTACCCCTGGTATTATCGGACATGATGTAGTATCGTGGTCCTGTGTATCACAAACTAAACATGATAAGGGTGTTTACACCAGTACTGTCGTGGTGGCCTTAGAAGTTTCCAAAGCCTCCAATTTACGAATGAGTGCCGTGACCCTAACTTGTAGATCTTCTACCTCCCCCAATTGGTGTTTAACTCCGGCATGTGATGTGTTGGTGGGCTTATGTGTGAGATTTTGTGCTCCAGTATTAGACCCATCACTAGCCATGTTAGCATTAGTCCAATCCCTAGTCAAATTAGCCAAATAGTTTAAGTAATTATACGCCTCTATAGGGTTTTTGTCTGGATAGGTTCTCACGCACATAGATTTGACGAACATCTTCAATTGAGGAGTCAATGAAGAGTAAAATGTGTTTATGATGTGCCATTCAAGGAAACCATGATGTGGACATGCAAAAAGTAGGTTCTTGAACCTCTCCCAACATTAGAAGAATCTCTCACCATTATTCAGTGCAAATTGGGAGATGGCACGACGTAGTGCCTCAGTTCGATTTTTAGGGAAAAACTTTTTCAAGAACTCCCTTTGCAGTGTATGCCGTGTATACATGGACATAGGCTTCAATGAATTAAACCACATCTTGGCATTGTCCTTTAGAGTGAAAGGGAAAAGTTTCAACAGTAAAACCTCTCTAGGACATAAGTGTAAGCACCCCATTCTTTACTGTTCGGCAGTCTACACTCTGTCCAAACTTGTTTTCAAGTCATTGGGGGCGTATTCCAATCGAAACCGATTTTCTAAGTCCAAATCCCGTTTGTCCATTGCCTCGTAGGCCCACTAGGCCCAAATAGAGGCAAAATGACTAAAGTACCCTTAGGGGCATTGTTTTTTCCAATTCCAATTCCAACCCCTCTCTCGAGACAGTTGATTCCTCGAGACGGTAAATCTATTCCAATTCAAGCATGTCTTTTCGATGACGGTAAGTCCCCTTTCCAATCCCTCTCTCGAGACAGTTTATTCCTCGAGACGGTTCCAATCAGGCACGTCGTTTCAAAGACAGTAAGTCCCCTTTCCAATCCCTCTCTCGAGACAGTTTATTCCTCGAGACGGTTCCAATCAGGCACGTCTTTTCGAAGACAGTAAGTCCCCTTTCCAATTCCTCTCTTGAGATAGTTTATTCCTCGAGACGGTTCCAATCCAGGCACATCTTTTCAAAGACAATAAGTCCCCTTTCCAATCCCTCTCTCAAGACAGTTTATTCCTCGAGACGGTTCCAATCTAGGCACGTCTTTTTGAAGATGGTAAGTCCCTTTTCCAATCCCTCTTTCGAGACAGTTTATTCCTCGAGACGGTTCCAATCCAGGCACGTCTTTTCGAAGACGGTAATTCCCCTTTCCAATCCCTCTGTCAAGATAGTTTATTCCTCAAGACGGTTCCAATCCAGGCACGTCTTTTCAAAGACGGTAAGTTCCCTTTCCAATCCCTCTCTTGAGACAGTTTATTCCTCGAGACGATCCGAGTAGCGAAAATACTCACAAACATCACAACCGTTAGAGTAGCGGAAATACTCATAAATAGGTCGATATAGGGAATTGCCAACAAACCCCTGTGTCACGACGACCGCCGTCAGAGTGGCGGAAACACTCAAAACCCTGGTCAACACCAGTGTCTGTTAGCCCACTTCGGTGAAAAATGACCAAACTGCCCTTTTGACCGTTTCCGAGACTTTTCGGTCAAGATGACTATTTTGCCCCTAGACATCCGAATGCCCCGGGTACCACACCGGCTCTGGGTATCAAACTGGTAACCCTCTGAGATTACTTCTTATAGTATTTTCAACCTTCCTTTACCTTTCCAGATCATTTCGAGTCAGTTCCGGCAAACCCGGTACAAAATGACCGTTTTGCCCCTGATGGGCCGGTCTCCTTTTTCGACCACACCGGCTCTGGGTATCAAACCGGTAATCTCCTGAGACTACTTTTTATAGTGTTCTCAACCTCCCTTTACCTTTCCGAATCATTCCGAGTCAGTTCCGGCAAACCCAGTGCGAAATGACCGTTTTGCCCCTGGTGGGCCAGTCACCTTTTCCGACCACACCGACTCTGGGTATCAAACCGGCAACCTTTGGAAACATTCTACATAATGTTTCCAGATCCCAAGTCTTCTTCCGAGACAGTCCGAGTCTGTCCCGGCAGTTTCCCGGTCCAACTGACCGTTTTACCCCTAAAGGCCCGGTCAACCTTTCTGACCCCTCTTATCCTCATTTCTCAAGTCAAATACCTCCAGGACACTATTTTAAGTGTTCCAGCTCTTTTCCGGCCTTTTGGGTCATTCCCAGTTCCTTCAAATCATTCCCGGACTTTCCAGAGTCACTCCTAGTGAAGCCAAGCTAAAAATTGCATGGCAGACACTAGTACAGGCGCCCAAATCTAGTCAAAGATACGTTGCTTGCTGACTTATAAAGTTTCCTAACTAGCTGGCACCACTAGTAGTGGAGCCTAGCCAAGAATTGGCCTAGCGCCACTCTTAGTGTTGCCAAGAGTAATTTTGCCCTGGCGCCACTACAACAAGCGCCAGGTTTGTCCAACCTCTATAAATACAAAACCTCCTCCAGCGTGAAAGGGGATCCGTCAACTCAGTCTAAAAATCATATAATTCGATATACAGAGCTCGAACCCTCCCAAAACCCTAGCCTCCTTAGGTTTTTCAAACCCTAGCCACCATACACAAACCCTAGCCTCACATACACTCCTATACACCCCCATACACTCATACACTAGCCTTCAACCCGTCTTTGAAGACTGGAGGAGCTGCAATCTAAAGCTTGAAGACAACTCTTGAAGATTGAAGATGAAGATCAAGACAAAGACCGAAGATCGAAGACAAGCAAGGCGCGCAAAATAAACAAGACATACGGTAGGCTCCCTATTTAAATTTCTGCACTTCCCCCCTCTCTCTTCTCTCTCCTAACCCACTTGGGTTTTCTCTATTTTAATCCCCCATCTCTTTCCCCCCCCCCTTTCTTTGCATGCTTGAAACAAGGGGATTCCCGGTCCATGTGTAGGATTGGGCTAGTGGAGAGTCACCGTATCGGGGGCTTTCTTCTAGTCTAACCAGAGACCACGTGGGTTCGGCCCCCTTGATTATGTGGTGAAGCCTTAACCTTGTATGTTCACGACCCCAAAATTGCATTGTGCATATCATGGTCTTGCATATTCCAAAAGTCATTTTCAAAGTTGTTTTCAAAATCGTTTTCAAACTTGTTTTCAAAATTGCATCGAAATCTCCTTTTTCAAAACATATTTTCAAAATCACAATCCTAGGGTGATTCTAGCCTTTCCATGGCTAGGGTTGCTTTAGGAAAGTGTTACATTCAAAGTGACCAATATGGTCCATATTTTCAACTCTTGTTGTTTTCAAAACAGCTTTCCTAAAGTGGTTCTAGCCCTCCTATGGTTAGAATTGCTTTAGGAAAGTGAGATGTTTTTGCACCTTCTAAAAATTCTCTTTTCAAAAAGTCTTTCTTCCTAAAAATCTTTTTCAACATACTTCCTAAAACTCTCATTTCCAAAGTTGTTTTCAAAAACTCCTTCCAAACTCCCTTTTTCAACCCCTTTCCAAGACGCTCTCTTCAAAGTCCATTTTCCAAAAACACTCCCTAAAGATCTTTCTAAAAACTCTCTTATCAAAATCTTCCTTCTAGAAATTCCCCTCTAAGATTTTTCTTCCAAAAACTTGTTTCCAAAAACACACTTTCCAAAAAGTCCTTCTCTTTAAAAATCTCTTCCCAAAAACTCTCTTTTCGAATTTACTTTCCAAAAACTCTTCCCTCTAGAAACTCCTCCCTAGGATTCCCTTCTAGAAAACCTTCGTTTCCAAAAATGCACTTTTCAAAAATCCTCTCTTTAGAGCCCAAATCAAGCCCTAGAACTCACAATTAGGAAACCCTAATTTTCTTTCCAAAAACATGATTTTCAAACTTTGCCCCAAACCTAGGTTTCCAAAACCTCTTATTTTCACATCCAAACTATACACGTTTCCAAAACCTATTTTCTACATCGAAACTATAATTTTCCAAATCTAGGGTTTCTAGAATCTCCCTTTTTGAATCCTTGTCAAATCAAATCTTCCCTTTAAGAAACCAAATCCAATCTCTCCGTTTAGGAAACTAGATCCTATCCTCTGTTTTTGGAAACAAAATCATACCTTCCCTTTTAGAAACAAAATCCAATCCCTTCCTAATCCAATCATTTCCTAATTCAACTCCTTCCTAAACTTCTCCTTTCTTAAACCTTAAGTTTTCAAAACTTGAACATAAACATCTTTCCTAAAATTCAAAAATTCAACCCTTTCCTAATTCTACCTTCTTTTCAAATCTTAACTTTTCAAATCTAAGTTTTCAAACCTTTCTTAAATTCAAACCTTTCTTAAATTCAAACCTTTCTTAATCTCAAGATTTTCTAAAAATTCTAAAACTTTTTAACTCTTAAACTTTATAAACTTCAAATCTTTCCAAATTCAATGTTTTTCTAAATTCAAAACTTTCTTACGTTAAGACTTTCTAAATCTAAAACTTTCTAAATTCTAAACCTTTCCAAATTTCAAATCCTTCCAAATTTCAAAACTTTCTAAACTCAAAACTTTCTTATTTTCAAAACTTCCTTGTTTTCTAAACTTTCCAACTTTCAAAACTTTCTTAATTTCAAAACTTTCCTAATTTAAAATCTTTCTAAAATTCTAAACTTTCCAAATTTAAAACTTTCCTAATTCGAAACATTTCTAAATTCAACACTTTCCTATTTCAAAACCTTTCTTAATTCGGAACTTTCCAAAAATGAAACTTTCCTAATTTGAAACTTTCCTAAATCGGACCTTTTCCTAATTCAAACACTTCCTAAATTCAATCTTTCCTAATCTCCTAAACCTTCCAAGTCAAGTCAAATCTTTCCTAAGTCTCTTCTCTTTCCTAAGTCTAGGTTTCCTAAACCTCCATCTTTCCAAAATAAGTCTAAATCTCTCTTCCAAGTTCTATCTTTTCAAATCAAAATTCAATCTTTTCAATTTCAAAATTTCAAATTTCAATTTTCAATCCTCTATTCAAAGTTCAATCTCTCAATCTTCCAATTCAATCTCCTTCTTCAATCAACTCTTCTATTTTCAATCGGACTCTGGTCCGAACTACGACTGACCTGATTCCTCCAAAAGGATACGTAGGCAACCTTCATAGGTGCGATCACAATTTCTTTCAAATTTCAAACTCCTCCACATTTTTCAAATCTCAAATTCCAATCTATTTTCAAAATTCCAATTTCAAATTTCTATTTCCAAAATTTCTATTTCTAATTTCTCAAACTTTCCAATTTCAAATCTATTTCCAAATCAAATCAATTTCAAATCAGTCTATTTCCCAATCTATTTTTCAGGTCTTTTTTTCTTGCACTTGCATATCATACATCATGTTAGTTTCTTTTTAAACATCTTTTTCAAAGTGGATAAGATTGAACAATAGTTAGTTAAAGACTCTCATAGGTGAATCTAGGGTAGATTGACATGTAGGTACTGAAAGGATGGGGTAGGGTGATGGCTTAGTGCGTCTTCCCTACACGTAACCAACCTCCGAACCTAGATCACTGATTTCAAAGACCAAAAAGAGTTATTTTTCTAAAAAGGGCTAAATGTTTTCCAAAGGTTTCCAAACAACCTGTTTTCCTAAAAATCGTCTCTTGAGGAGATATTTTCAAAATCGTTTTCCAAAAACCCTAAGTGTAGTCTTCGGATTATTCTTAATTTTTAGGTGACCTAACTCACCTTAATTAAGTTAGGTGGCGACTCCGAATCTTTTTCAAAAGCCCTTTATTCAAATCAAAATTTTTAATTCAAACCTAGTCGCACTCATTCTTCTAGGAGGGTGAGTTCTAACGAGAAAGTACAGCATTTTTCCCGCTTGTGTGAGTATTCCTCGAGTGCGAAAAATCTGGGCGCGACAATAAACAAGGTTACCGATATGGCCTTAGCCGTCGCTTTCCTCACTATGATAGAAGGATGGCAAAGCAGTCCGTTGGATTTCGCGTGGACTGAGGTTCGAGTTCTAGCACGCCTCTTGCGGTCCCTTGTGCAAAAATATGCTCCCATGCAATGGTGCCAAAAATTGCTTGATCGCTACCGAAATAGGTGGTGCTCAACTGCAAGTGCACAGGTCGCAATGTAATATAGAATCTCGGAAGTACGAGTATCGTCCCACAAGGAGCAATACCAAGGTGATCACAAGAAAACTCTAACACTCAACTCAACCCTAACTTAACCCTAACTTATGCTTCTAACAAAAGAAAAGAAAAATCTTGTATTTGGTTTTTCGAATGAGTTAACTAAATCTAAACAATGAGAATGATTAAATTTGATTAAAACTTTATAAAGAAGTGACTCAGAATCAATTGATCCGATTAATTGAGTTTCTCGGAATCCCAATGGGGGTTGTGTATAACTTAAATCCTTCGACTACATCGTGAGTCTCGGATTCGGAGGATTTAGATTTAAAACCAATAGTTCTTTCAATCTTCAACTTCTAGAATAGATTGGGTTGTTAAAGTCAATGACGTGCATCATCGATTCGTGTAGCGCATATACGGAACCCAACTCATGCATAAACGTTATAAGGTAGCGTATATACTGAGTGCGGTATTCATGCATAAGTGTTACCGAACATAATAGAACGCCCAAGTTTTCGAAAGTATCTAGAATGAAAAAGAAGAAGAAGAAGAAGAATCAAGAAGATATAGCAGTGAATTCAACCTTACCTCTATTGTTCATCCTCAATCCCCAATCAATCTTCACAATCGATTCCGAGTTAAGAAAGTTAGCCACTCATGGCCATGGTAAACAAGTAGTTATGTATTGAAGACTTGCTGGAATAAGAACGAAAGTATAATGAACTACAAATTTTGAATTAATTGCAGCAACTATGGATTCTTGAACACAATCTTGAATTAAAACAATAAAACATGAATTTATTAGAAATAATTACAAGGATAATGAAAAACCTAATTACTCCTATGAATCTAGACTAAAAAGCAGTAAAAACCCTCAAGAAAATCGTTCCCCTTCCCAGAAAATCGAAAGGATATATATGTATAGATCGCGAACTGAGTCCTAGCAGGAATAGGAAACTCGACCCAAAAAACCTTCTTAGAGTACGAACCTTCCTCAGGGCGTTCGAACCCTCAGAGCCCTGTTTTACACATTTTCCTTCTTAGAGTTCGAATTCCCCTTTTCCCCTTATAATTAGGGTTTGAACTCCCAAGCCTGTATATGCCTCTTCTAGTTGTCCAGTCGCCGAGTGTTCGAACCCTAAGATGGGAGTTCGAACCCTAAGGCCGAAATGCATTTTTTCTTTAATTCTTGCTAGCCACCGTTCGAACGCCCATTTGCTTCTTGTTTTCACCGTTCGAACTCTCAATGCATTTTTTCACACTTTCCACTGTCTTTCCCTTATTTCTTTGCAGCTCCGTTCAAGGCTCTTGGAGTCCCTTTTTAGCAATGTTCATTAGACGTGAACTTGTATAACTTTGCGAGCTTGCTCCAATGACACATCTTTCATTCCATTCCAAGCTACGAACGACAAGTTGCACATTTCCCAAGATAAATTCCAACAACGGCCCTCGATATGCATGCCCGCACTCCGAATCGCTTTTTATGACTCCAAATCCTCTTCTTTATCAACATTTACCTGCAATGAACTCAAAATACGACTCTCGGTACAAAATACGTCAAAGAGGGTATAATTAACCTAATCTAAAGCTAACTCAAGTCAGTTTAGCTGCATTAAACTGCACTTATGCAGCTCAATCAGCTAGCCCGCCAATGAAAAAATGTTCGTTTCTGCATGCCTTCTGAGAAATTTGATTCCTCAGGTGCTAAGTCCACCTAGCAGCTTCCCGAGATTAGGCAGTCTCTGAAATGATCGCGACCCATTACAGTAACAAAAATACTCGTAAACATCGCAACCGTCAGAGTGGTGGAAACACTCACAAACAGGTCAATGTATGGAATTACCAACAAACCCCTGTGTCACAGGACTGCCGTTAGAGCGACAGAAACACTCAAAACCCAGGTCAACACCAGTGTCTGTTAGCCCACTACGGTGAAAAATGACCAAACTGCCCCTAGGGCCATTTCCAGCTCGTTTCTTGATAAAGTAACTAAGTCCTCAAAACGGTAAGTCCACCCTTCCAAGATTGTCTTAAATACAATCCGGCATGACTAGGTGCCTTCTAGTTAGTTTTGGGCTAATTCCGAGACTTTTCGGTCAAGATAACTATTTTGTTCCTAGGCATCTGGGGGCCCCGGGAACCACACCGACTCTAGGTATCAAACCGGCAACTTTCTGAGAATGCTTCTTATAGTATTCCCAACCTTTCATTATTTTTCTGGATCATTCCAAGTCAGTTCCAGCAAACCTAGTACAAATTAACCGTTTTGCCCCCTAGTAGGTCGGTTACCTTTTCCGACCACACCGGCTCTGGGTATCAAACCGATAACCTCTTAGAACATTCTAGTTAATGTTTCCAAGTCTTAAGTCTTCTTCTAGGATATTCCGAGTCCATCCTGATAGTTTTTCAGCCCGATTGACCGTTTTGCCCCTAATGGCCTGATCAACCCCTCCGTCACATCTTGACATCATTTTTCAAGTCTACTACCCCCAAGATACTGTTCTAAGGGTTTTTGTCCCTTTCCGACCCTCCGGGCCATTCCTGGCCCTTCAAATCATTCCCGGACCTTCCAGAGTCACTAATAGTGAAAACAGGCTAAAAATTACATGGTAGTCACTAGTACAGGCATCCAAATCTTCTGAAGATACGTTGCTTGCCGATCTTAAATCTTTCCTAAATGGCTGGCGCCACTCCTAGTGGCGCCAAAAGGAAATTTTGCTTAGCGCTACTGCAACAAGCGCCAAGTCAATCCTCTCTCTATAAATACAGAGTCTCTTCCAATGTAAAAAGGGTTTGCAAACTCAGTCCAAAGACTTTCCTCTTCGATACACAAAGCTCGTAGCCTCCCCAAACTCTAATCTTCTTTAGGTTTTCCAAAACCCTAGCCTCTATACACAAACCCTAGCTCTCATACACTCATATACACCCCTATACACTCCTAGACTAGCCTCCAAAGCCTCCATTGAAGACTTGAAGTGATGCAACTCTGAAGTTTTCAAAGATCCAAGCAATCTCTTGAAGATCAAGGCGAAGACTGAAGCAAAGCAAGAAGAACAAAGCGAATAAAACCAAGCAAATAAAAGAAGACACAAGGTAGGCTTTCTATTTACGTTTATACAATTCCCCCCTCTCTCTTCTCTCTCCAAACCCACTTGGATTTTCTTCTATTTTAATCTCCCATCTTCTTCCCCCCCCTCCCCCCCTCCCCCTTTCTTACATGCTTGAAACAAGGGACTCCCCAGTTCATGTGTAGGATTAGGCTATTGGAAGTCATCGTGTCGAGGGCATTCTCTTAGTCTAACCGGAGACCACGTGGGTTCGGCCCTCTTGATTATATGGTAAAGCCTTTAACCTCGTATCTTCACGACCCCAACTTGCATTGAGCATATCATGATCATGCATCTCTCCAAAATTTGTTTTTAAACTTGTTTTCAAAACTTGCATTAAAACTGTTTTCAGAACTCACATTAAAATTTTTTCTTCTTCAAAACTTATTTTCAAAATCACAATCCTAAGGTGATTCTAGCCTTTTTATGGTTAGGGTTGCTTTAGGAAAGTGTTACATTTAAAGTGACCAATATGGTCCATATTTTTAAATCCTTGTTGTTTTCAAAATCACAATCCTAGAATGGTTCTAACCTTTCTTATGGTTAGAATCGTTTTAGAAAAGTGAGATATTTTTAGAGGCTTCCGAAAGTCTACATTCAAATCCCTTTTTAAATCGCTTTTCAAACTTACTTTTCAAAACCTCTTTTAAATCCTCTCCAAAATCTTTCTTTACATCTACTTTCTAAAATCTCTTCTCCAATATACTTTCTAAAAACTCTCTCCAATCTTCTTTCCAAAATTGCTTTCTAAAAATTCCTTTCATAAAACTTACTTTTCTAAAAACTCTTTTCAAACTCCTTTCCAAAAGCTGTCTTCAAAATTCACTTTCTAAAAATGCTTCTCAAATTTTCTTCCTAAAAACTCTTTCCAAAAATCCCTTTCCAAAAACTCTCTTTTCAAATTCACTTTTTAAAAACTCCTTTATAAGATTTCCTTCCAAAAATCTTCCTCTCCAAAAACTCATTTTCCAAAGACTCTTTACCTTGGAACCCAAGTCAAGCCTTAGAGTCATGGTTAGAAAACCCTAATTTTCTTTCCTAAAACATGATTTTTAATCTTGCCGCAAACTTTAGGTTTTGCAAATCCTGTTTTCTACATCAAAACCATATATTTTCAAAACTTATTTTCTATCCCAAAATCTAGGATTTCTAAAACTTCACCTTCTAAATCCATGTTAAATCCAGTCTTCCATTTAGGAAACCAAATCCAATCTCCCATTTAGGAAACTAGATCCAATCCTCCGTTTTTGGAAATAAAATCAAATCATATATTTTTTTTTAGAAACAAAATCCAATATTTTGTTTTAGGAAATAGGAATCTCAATCCTTCCTAATCTAAACATTTCCTGATCCACTCCTTTCTAATCTCATACTTTCCTAAACCTTAAGTTTCCAAAACTTAAATTTTTAAATCTTTCCTTAACTTTAAGCTTCTCAATCTTTTCTTATTCCAACCTTTCTTAATTCTATACCTTTCCAAATTTGAATTTTCAAAATCTTTTCTAAACTCAAACCTGTCCTAATCTCAAGTATTTCTTAAACTCAAACTTTGAATCTTTCTAAAATTCTAAACTTTCTAAATTTGAAACTTTCCTAAGTTAAAACTTTCTAAATTCTAAACTTTCTAAACTCCAAATCTTTCTTAAACTAAACTTTTCTTAATTCAAACTCTTTCCGAAAATGAACTCTTTCTTAAAAAGAAGACTTTCCTATTTCAAAACATTCCAATTAAAAACTTTCTAATTTTAATTCTTTCCTAATTCAAAACTTTTTTAATTCGAAACTTCCCTAAAACGAAACCTTTCCTATTTCAAAACCTTTCTTAAAATGAAACTTTCCTAAATCAAAACTTTCCTAAAATGAAACTTTCCTAAAACGAAAATTTCCTAATTCAAACATTTTGCTAAATCCAATCTTTCCCTAATCTTCCAAGTCTAACAATCGAGTCAAATCTTTCTTAATCTCAAGTTCTTCCTAAATCCTATCTTTCTTAAGTCTAAGTTTTCTAAATCTCAGTCTTTCCAAACCAACTCCAAATCCTTCTTCCTAGTTCTATCTTTTCAAATCAAAGTCCAATTTTTTAATTCCAAATTCCAATTTCAAATCTTCTATTCTAAGTTCAAATCAAACCCTTTTTCAATCAAAATCTTCTATTTTCAATCGGACTTCTGTTCGAACTACGACTGACCTGATTCCTCAAAAGAGATACGTAGGCAACCCTCATGGGTGCGGTCATAACTTTTTTCAAATCTCCAATTCCACCATCTTCTTCAAGTTTCCAATTCAATAATATATTTCAAATTTATAATTCTAACAATTTATTTTCAAATCCCTATTTTCAATTTTTAAAACTCTTCTTTTCAAATCACAAATTTCTTTTCCAAGTTTATTTTTAAAGTTAAACTCTTTTCTTGCACTTACATATCATGCATCATTCATTTAAAAATTCTTTTCTAAAGTAGATAGTTTTAGACATATATTAATTGAAGACTTTAATGGGTGAATCTAGGGTGAATAGACATATAGGTACCACAAAGGCGGGGTAGGGTGATGGCTTAGTGTGTCTTCCCTACACGTAACCAACCTTTGAACCTAGAATCACTTTTTTCAAAGACCAAATGGAGTTATTTTCAAAAAAGGACTTAAATGTTTTCTAAATGTTGCCAAATAACCTATTTTCTTAAAAAAAAACCCTCTCTTGAGAAGGTATTTTCAAAATCGTTTTCAAAAACCCTAAGTGTAGTCTTCGTATTGTGTTTAGTTTTTAAGTGACCTAACTCACCATAATCAAGTTAGGTGGTGACTCCAAATGTTTTTCAAAAGTCCTTATTCAAATCAATTTTCAATTCAAACCTAGTAGCACTCATTCTTCTAGGAGGATGAGTTCTACTAAGAAAGTACAGTATTTTTTTCGCTTGTGTGTGTATTCCTCGAGTGCGAAAAATCTAGGAGCAACATAACTGTGGAAAGAGCTTTTGGTAATTAAATTCATAAAGAAGCAACTATGTAACTAAATGAAAGATCAATTGATAAAAGTTTGTTTGTTACATTTATTGAAAAGAATGAATATGATAGTATTGATAATGAGATTTTTATGCAACCATTTCAAAATATAAAATCTCTTCAAGGTCAATTTTAGAAGTTCATGTATTTGCATGTCTTTTTGTTAAAACAATAGTAGCAATATAAAAATTCTTTTTTGTTTATGATTTGAGAAATTTAAATTAGTTTGTGAATTTATTGCAAATAGATACTTGATATTATTAGTGTAAAATGTTTGAATTTGTAAAATTTATGTTTATCACTGACACCACTGACAAAAATTCTTAGAGTTGCCACTAGATAGTGTGTAGCAGTAGGAATCATATAGCAATTATGTGGCAGTGCAACTGGTAGAAATGAAGATGGGGGAATTATTTTGCAATCTAGTCGACAGATTTGGTTGGGGAATTAGGAGACATATACGGCAAATGTTAATATGTTCCTTTAGGGAACATTTTAAGCTTGCTTTACCTTGTTGTACAATACAATAAAAAGTGTGTTTTTAGTGTTGGAAATTGTATTTATACCAATTTTAACGTTTTGTACAACAAGACAAAACAAGCTTAAATGTGCTCTTAGGGCACATGTTAGCAAGATCCTATATATATATATATATATTCTTCAGTGCATTAGAGGGCCAAAGCCCTAAGAAAGGGAGGATGAGGTAATTACTTTGAAAGCTTTACTTTGATTTAGAAAGAGGTAATTAGGAGCCTCAAGCTAATATGAATTAATAATTTCTGTATTTACTTTCATTTGTTTCGGCGTAACGATCACTCTCCGAAAATGTAATCTTGTTGCCCAATTTAGTTGGTTGTTAGCCCTAGATTAGGTTTAATATTACTTTATTAGTTAGTTTTATTCCTAAAGTTGTTTTATTGAACATTTTGCAGGAAATAGAGCTTAAAAGGATCAAATTGAGCAAAATTTCAAAAGAGCGTTCAAACAGTGGAGTCCACTGTGCAAACGGGTGTTCAAACGCCTAGCCCAGACGTTAGAACGGACCCAATGTTCAAATAGTTGTTTGAATGCACATCGAGATTCAGAGATCTTGTATCACCGTTCGAATCAAGTTCGATAGAAATGGGGAGATTTAGAGAGATTGAAAACCCGTTTGTTGGCATGCGAACAACCATTTGAACGACCCTTTAGGGTGTTCGAACACTTGATGGCTCCCTTATTTTCTACACAGCTATATAAGGCAGCTTTTTCCGAATTTGGAGATCTAGCCTTCAATATATACATTTCTAGGTTTAGATATAGAGTTTTTAGAGAGCATTGTAGTGATATATAGTTTAGATTTCATGTAATAGTTGATTTTCCTTGTAATCAAGTACTTTAAACTTTAATTCAATGCAATTTCTTGTTGATTCAACACATTCTATTATGGAATCTAGTAGCTAAACCCTCTCTTGAATACAATTGTGAAGATCAACCTAAGTTTCTAAAGCTTTCAATACAGGTAACTTGGACTTTAATGATTTATCTTCTATTTGTTTAATTCATTGTATTTGTACTTTAGATCTATTAGAAAACTTGTGGTCTTATATAGATTTGATAATTTTTATGCACACCCTTAGATTTAGTATAGAGATTGCACAAGTTGATGGGAGAGTCACATAATTCTCAGATTGAAGTCAATTCAAGAGTCAAGTTACAAAGAATTCATATTTCTATGGTTAAAATCATCCAAATCATGGATTTGTGGTGTAATCCTTGATTTAAGTTTTACAAATCTCCACTGAATGTTTGATGAGCTTGGTTGGTTGAATCAATTGTATTCAAGACCTTTTATAATACCTTCAAATTTAGTTTTAATTATTGAATTAGTGTGTTAATCACCATCTCGCATCATGAAAGGATTTTTGGTCTAACTTTAGGTTTAATTCTCTTTAATTGTGATTCAATCTTGGGTAAGTTGTGTTTGTCAAGTGCTCATAGCCTATATTTGGCTCAATTTTCGAAAGAATCGACATCTTATACTCATCGGGTTTATACTTCATTGCCAATCGAATTTTGTAGTTATATATTGCACATATCGGGAGTGATTCAAGTTTTAGTGCCATTACTAGGGATCGAAGGCACGAAGCAAAGCACTAACGGACTTTGGGTTAAAGAGTGATTGGTGGATTGGATCTCCATTTATCCACCACGACGGAGGAGTCTTCGGTTAAGGCCATGGGTAACTTCGTTCCACCCTTTATGTGAATAGCATGTTAGATTTTATTTCTTTATTTTTCCCTTTATTCCAGGATTGTATGTTTGAATAGTGTAGAATTTTACATTGCATTGCTTAGTTGATCAATTGGTGGATAGCAATCGATGGATAGGCTTGTGTGCTAGTTACTTACAGTGGTATTATTTTTGCATGCAGAGATTGGGGGTTTGGTTAGATTGAAATTGGAATTGGAATTGATTGAATTGGTGGTATATTTATGCGGAGATTGGAGGGTTCAAAAGGATAAACAATTGGTGGAAAGGATTGTGTATGTTGTGTTTCTTGAGACTCGGATTGTCTTTTATGTGTGCACTATATTTGCATGTCATCATACATTAGGGACATCCACAATTGTCTTGTGAGAATTGACTACGAGTGCACCCCTTCACTCGTTAGAGATCCTCACCATGGTCTACCCTTAGTTAGGACCTAGGCCCGCTTCCTATAGCTGACCTCAACGACAAAAACAACCCCAATCTTAATCCTAACCCCAATTTGAATCCCAATTTGAACCCAACCCTAATGGAGGTGTAGGTGTTGACTTCGAGAGAAGGAGCAACAATGGTGACATAGGTGCTCCCCAAGTTAGGACCTTTCGGGAACATTTGAATCTGGCAAGACAAACACGTACTTCTTGCATAGTTTTCCCTGCCCATCAGAACACATTAAACCTTAAGTTGGGCTTAATGCAATTGATACCCCAATTTCATGGTTTGGAATCCGAACGACCATACTCTTTTACAATGAATTTGAGGATGCGTGTTCTATGTTTATGGACAATACTTGTCCAAGGGAGATTTTTCTCTTAAAACTTTTTCTATTTTCTCTCAAGGACAAGGCCAAGACATGGTTCAATTCATTAAAGCCTATGTCCATACACTCATGGGATTTACTACAAGGGGAATTTTTGAAGCATTTCTTCCCCGAACATAGAACTGAGGTGATTAGATGCCAAATCTCATAATTCTCTCCAATGATGGGCTAATCCTTCTTCCAATGCTGGGAGAGGTTTAAAGAGTTGCTACATTCATGCCCACATCATGGTTTTGCCAATTGGCATGTCTTCAATACTTTCTACCTATCGTTAACCCCACAATTGAAATAATGTTTTGAGTCAATGTGTGCCATAACCCTTTTTAATGAGGATCCCTAAGAGGTTTATACCTACTTTGACTACTTAGCAAACTTAGCGAGAGATTGGGCTACTATCAGGACCTAAAACTCCCTAATGTAAACCAAACCAACAAGAAGTGGGAAAGTTTCAACTTAAGGAAGTTGATGACATGAATGATAGGCTAGCAACATTGATAAGAAAGTTAGAAGCCCTAGAGGTTTAAAAAGTGCATGTGGTTGAGAGTGAGGTGATTAAAGAGATGTCTTGTTTGGTGTGTAAGACCAAGGATCATGATACCACTTCATGTTTGGTCATTCTGGGAGTGAAGGAAGCCTTGCATGGCCAAGTCAATATGATTGGCCAACATCAAAGAGGTGGGGACAATCCCTACTCTAACACTTATAACCCAGGACGAAGGAATCATCCCAATTTCAGGTGAAGGAATGAGGGAACTTCAAACCCTCAAGCATACGAAGGAGGGTTGCAAAACCCTCAACCTTATAAAGCACAACCTCCACCCTTCCAAGCACAACAATTTCAACCTCAACCTCCACTGGTAGCTCCTTTCCAAGCCCAATCCAATGTGTATCAACCTCCTCATAGGAAACCAATTGTGGATAATGTTTATCAAGTTTTGAATAATATGAGAGGGGTGAACACAAGGGTAGATAAGCAAGAGAAGGTATTAGATCAACACACTAGGTTGCTAGAGGACATAGCAAAACAAATGTTTACATTAACACAAGCTTTGACTCAAAGTGTTTCGAGAAGATTCCCAGCCCAACCTCAACCTAATCCGATAGTGAGGCAAGTACACATTATCAATGGTAAAACCGACTCTCAAAATAGCTATGAGCAAGTACAAGCCATCACCACCCTCAGAAGTGGCAAAGTCATTAACAAGACCATTCCACCTAGGGAAAAGTCTTCTAAGAAGTGTGTTGAGAAATGTGAGAAACGAGAAGAGAAAGTAAGAGGGTTCGCAGAGCTAGGAGAAGAAAAAGTGAGAGATTTTAAAGAATTAGAAGAGAAAGAGAGAGAGGAGAAGGCCATAGGGAAACCCCTTGAGACTCCTAGTGCTCCAAAGGAAAAGAGAAAGGACATCTTAAAACATGCCCTATTTCCCTAAAGGTTGACCAAGCCTAAAAATGAACTTCTAAATACCGAAATTTATGAACTTTTTAAGTAAGTCAAGGTCAACATTCATATTCTTAATGCTATCAAGCAAATACCTTCTTATGTCAAGTTCTTAAAAGACTTATGTACTTTCAAGAGCATGTTACATGTGAAGGAGATGGTCATGATGAATGAGAACCAAAGTGAGATTTTGTATGAGAAGGTTACATGTAAAGGAGATGGTCATGATGAATGATAACCAAAGTGCAATTTTGTAATGCAAAACCGCACCGAAATTTAAAAGACCTTAAACGCCCTACCATTTCATGCATCATATGAGGGAATATGATAAATCATGCTCTTTTAGACTTAGGGTCTAGCATCAATCTTCTACCTTATTGGGTTTACAAGGAGCTAGGATTAGGTGAGTTGCGACTTACTCAAGTGACCCTACAATTGGTGGATTAGTCTATCAAAGTCCCTAGGGGTGTTATAAAAGACGTTCTCATTCAAGTAGATAATTTCTACTTCCTGGTTGACTTCATAATCCTAGATATACAACCCATTAAGAGTAGTTTGGCTCATAACCAAATTTCCATCATTCTAGGATGACCCTTCTTAGCTACCTCTAATGCTATCATTCATTGTCGAAATGGGTTAGTGAAGTTGTCCTTTAGCAATACCACCTTTGAGATGAACATTTTGTCGGTTGCTAAGAAACAAGGTGAGTATGAGGATATTAGGGAAGTAGATTGCATTAAGACCATTATCCAAGAGCATTTTGAGAGCGAGGTTTTTAAGGATTCCTTAGAGAGAGCATTGGTGAGAAGTGAGCCACATGACTCACTTGAGAGTGATACCGTGACATTGGGGGAGAAGTCTAGTACAGGGGTAGAGGTTGCCCAATGCATTCATATGGGTCAATGGACCCCTTCTTTTGAACCTCCACAACCTAGTGCCATTAAGCCTCTCTCCTCAAAAGAGAAGCCTCCTATCCCGAAAAGAGAGTTGTTGCCATCAACCTTAAAGTATGCTTTCTTAGGAGAGGGTAAGTCTTACCCCATCGTGATTTCCTCTAGCTTATCTTCTAGCCAAGATGAGGGTTTGTTTGCCATGTTCAAGAACCATTAAAAATTTTTAGGGTGGACTATAGTGAACCTTCATGGCATTAGCCGTCTAGTGTGCACACATCACATTTATTTGGAAGAAGAGTATAACCAATGCGTCAAATGCAAAAACGTTTGAATCCCAATATGAAAGAGGTAGTCAAAGGAGAGGTGTTGAAGCTCCTTAATGCAGGTATCATTTACCATATCTCTGACTTGAAATGGGTTAATCCAAGCCAAGTGGTTCCTAATAAATCGGGGGTCACGATAGTACAAAATGAGAAGAATAAGTTAGTTCCCACTAGGATTCAAGACGGGTGGAGAATGTACATTGACTACTGTATGCTTAATGTGATGACTAGGAAGGACCACTTTCCCCTTCCATTCTTAAACCAAGTCCTAGAGAGGGTAGCGGGTAGAGCTTTCTATTATTTCTTGGATGGGTACTTCGGGTACAACCAAATAGAGATTTCCCTAGAAGACTAAGCGAAAACCACATATACATGTTCTTTTAGTACTTATGCATACAAGAGAATTCCATTTGGCTTGTGCAATTCACCAACCACTTTTCAAAGATGTATGATGAGTATCTTTAGTGATATGGTTGAAAAGATTGTAGAGGTCTTTATGGATGACTTTTTGGTGTACGAAAATACTTTTGAGAATTACTTGGAACACCTTAAAAAGGTGTTAGAAAGATGTGAGGAAAGCCATCTTATGCTTAATTGGGAGAAGTGCTATTTTATGGTCACTTAAGGTATAGCATTAGGCCATATCGTTTCTTCTAAGGGGATTGAAGTAGATACAGCTAATTCAAAAGTTAAATACCTTAGGAATGACAAAGATATCCGATCTTTCCTTAGGCATGCCAAGTTTTACTGGCGTTTCATAGAGGGTTTTAGTACTATATCTCGGCCCATGTGTCATTTGTTATCTCAAAATGTTCTATTTAAATGGACATTTTCATGCAAGGAGCTTTTGAGAAGCTCAAAAGTCTTTTGATTACCGCCCCAATCATACATTCACCCGACTGGTGCCTACCTTTTAAGCTTATGTGTGATGCAAGTGATTACGTCGTGGGGGCAATTTTGGGCCAAAGGATAGATAATAAATCACATGTCATTTACAATGCTAGCAAGACCCTCAATGAAGCCCAAGTCAACTATACCACCATGGAGAAAGAGCTTTTAGTCACGATTTTTGCCTTAGATAAGTTTAAGTCTTACTTAATTGGCTTTTTAATGATCATTTACATTGAAATTAAAGATAAAAAAGGAGTTGGAAATGTTGTTACGGACCACTTGTCTAGGCTTTTCCTTGACGAGGGAGCCACCGACTCGCTCCCTATTAATGAGCATTTCCCGAATGAGCATCTTTTCCAAGTCTAAACTTTAGAGCACCCTTCAGTCCCTTGGTTTGCAAACATATCTAACTACTTAGCTACGGGTGAGATTCCTTCCCATTGGTCTTCTATTGATAAATGCAAATTCTTTAGGAATGTGTGGTGTTTTGCATGCAATGACCCTTACCTCTTCAAGTATTACCCCGATCAAGTTATTAGGAGATGCATACCCGATAAGGAGTTCTGGAGTGTCATGGATTTTTATCACTCCCAAGAGTGTGGTGGACATTTTTTGTCCAAGAAAACCATGCCAAGATTCTTCAATGTGGGTTGTATTGGCCTTCGATGTTTAAAAATGTGCATGCTTATTGCCTAGCTTATGATAGGTGCCAAAGACTAGGGAGCCTCTCTAGGCGGCACATAGTGCCCCTTAACCCCATTACCATTCTTAAGATATTCAATTGTTTGGGGATTGATTTCATGGGCCCATTTTCTAGTTCATTTGGTTATCTTTTCATCCTAATAGCAATTGACTATGTATCGAAATGGGTAGAAGCTATAGCCATAAAGACAAATGACCACCAAGTTATGGTCAAATTTTTGAAACAAAATGTATTTTCACGCTTTGGCATGCCCGAGCCTTCACCAATGACAAGTTGATTGTCATCATTTAATGTTAAATAAACTCGCATTTAATGCGGAAGAGATGTAACTCACGATGGCTATACTTATGTCCGGTCAGTTGAACTCAAGCATAACAATAAAGGTGAGTTTCTGTCCGATCAGCCAACTCTAGCTAGCATAAGCCTATGAGATAGGTCATGATTACCGAAGTAGGCTTAACAGAGAGCGCTACACTATAAACACTAAAGTCTCAAGAAGTAAACTATAGATAATGAGATTCAAGCATATACAGTTTTTATGTCGTGCCCAGATTTTTCGTACTCGAGGAATACACACACAAGCGGAAAAAATATTGTACTCTCTCCTTAGAACTGACCCTCCTAGAAGAATGAGTGCGACTAGGTTTGAATTGAAAATAGATTTGAATAAAGGGCTTTTAGAAAAGATTTGGAGTCACCCCCTAACTTGATTAAGGTGAGTTAGCTCACTTAAAAACTAAGAATAATCTGAAGACTACACTTAGGGTTTTTGAAAAAGGATTTTGAAAATATCTCCTCAAGAGAGGGTTTTTAGGAAAAACAGGTTGTTTGGCAACCTTTGGAAAACATTTAGCCCTTTTTAGAAAAATAACTCCGTTTTTGGTCTTTGAAATCAGTGATCATAGGCTCGGAGGTTGGTTACATGCAGGGAAGACGCACTAAGCCATCACCCTACCCCGCCCTTGCGGTACCTACATGTCAATCTACCCTAGATTCACCTATGAGAGTCTTCAACTGACAACTGTCCAATCCTATCCACTTTGAAAAATAATGTTTGAAAAGAAACTAACATGATGCATGATATGCAAGAAAAGAAAAGAGACTTGATTTGGAAATAGATTTGGAAAGAATTAGATTTGATTTGAAAAGAAAGAGATAGAAGTTTGAATTTGGAAAAAAAGGTTTTGGAAATTGAAATTGAATATTGAAAATAGAAATAGATCATGGAATTGGAAACTTAAAGAAAATTGTAAGATTGGAGATTGAAAAGAAGTTATAAAAATAGATATTTAAAAAATGTTGTGGAATTTGAGATTTGAAAAATGTTGTAGAATTAGAGATTTGAAAAATATTGTGGAATTAGAAACTTGAAAAATGTGGTGACCGCACCCATGAGGGTTGCCTACATATCCTTTTGGAGGAATCAAGTCAGTCGTAGTTCGGACAAGAGTCCGATAGAAAATAGAATATATGATTGGAAGAAAGAGATTGAATTGGAAATTGGATTAGAAGATTGAGAGATTGAACTTTGATGGGAAGATTTAAAAAGATTGGTTTTGAAAGACTTGGTTTTAGGAAACCTAGACTTAGGAACTTAGAGAAAAAGGATTGGAGTTGACTTAGAAAGATAAAACTTGAAAGAACGATTTGGACTTGTTTGGCAAAGATTGAGGTTTAGGAAATGTTCAAATTAGGAAAGTGTCATTTTAGGAAAGTTTTGGTTTAGGAAAATTTTAACTTAGGAAAGCTTTGACTTAGGAAAGTTTCAGCTTACGAAAGTTTTGAATTAAGAAAGTTTCAACTTAGAAAAGTTTTGAATTTAGAATGTTTTGAAATTGGAAAGTTTTGAAAGTTGGAAAGTTTAGAATTTAGAAAGTTTTTAGAGTTTAAGTTTTAGAAAATATTGAGATTAGGAAAGGTTTGAATTTAGGAAAGATTGGAAAACCTAGATTTGGGAAGTTAAGATTTAAAAAGGGGTAGAATTAGGAAAGGGTTGAATTAGGAAAGATTTGAAGCTTAATGTTTAAGGAAAGATTTGAAAGTTTTAGGAAACTTAAGGTTTAGGAAGGTAAGAGATTAGGAAGGATTCGAATTAGGAAAAATTTAAACTAGGAAGGGTTAAGATTCCTATTTCCTAAAGCAAGGGATTGGATTTTGTTTCTAAAAAAGAAGGCTTGATTTTGTTTCCAAAAACGAAAGATTGGATCTAGTTTCCTAAACCGGAAGAATGGATTTGATTTCCTAAAAGGAAGATTGGATTTGGCAAGGATTTGAAAAGGGAGGTTTTAGAAACCCTAGATTTGAAAGACTATAGTTTTGACATAGAAAATAGATTTTGGAAACATGTATAGTTTTGATGTAGAAAACAAGAGGTTTTGGAAACCTAGGTTTGGGGCAAAGTTGAAAACCAGGTTTTTGGAAAGAAAATTGGGGTTTCCTAATTGTGGGTTCTAGGGCTCGACTTGAGCTCTAAGGAAAGGGATTTTTGGAAAGTGCATTTTTTACAACGAAGATTTTTAGAAGGCAATCCTAGAGAGGAATTTCTAGAGAGAAGATTTTGGAAAGAGAGTTTTTTAGAAAGATTTTTGGAAGGAGATTATTGGAGAGAGTTTTTAGGAAAGTGAACTTAGGGAGTGTTTTTAGAAAGCGAATTTTAAGGATAGAGAGTTTTTGGAAAGATTTTTAGAAGAAGTTTTTTGGAAAGAGTTTTTAGGAAAGTGAATTTTGAGGAAGGCATTTTCTAGGAAGGAAACCTAGGGAACGTTTTTGGAAAGTGAACTTTGAAGAGTGTGTTTTGGAAAGGAGTTTAAAAAGAGAAGTTTTGGAAAATAGATTTTTGGAAGAAGTTTTTTGGAAAAACCATTTTGGAAAGAAGAGTTTTTGGAAGTGTGTTGAAAAAGAGGGTTTTAGAAAAAGAGACTTTTGAAAAGAGAGCTTTTTGGAAAGTATAAAAACATCTTACTTTCCTAAAGCGATTATAACCATAAGAAGGCTAGAACCGCTTTAAGAAAATGGTTTTGAAAACAACAAGGGTTGAAAATATGGATCATATTGGTCACTTTGAATGTAACACTTTCCTAAAGCAATCCTAGACATGGAAAGGCTAGAATCACCCTAAGATTGTGATTTTGAAAACAAGTTTTGAAACAGAGGATTTTGATACAATTTTGAAAACAAGTTTGAAAACAACTTTGAAAACTACTTTTGGAAGAATGCAAAAATCATGATATGCACAATGCAAATTTGGGGTCGTGAACATACAAGGCTAAGGCTTTACCACATAATCAAGAGGGCCGAACCCACATGGTCTCCGGTTAGACTAAAAGAAAGCCCCCGACACGGTGACTCTACAATAGTCTAATCCTACACATGGACCGGGAATCCCCTTGTTTCAAACATGCAAAGAAAGGGGGGAAAGAGATGGGGGATTAAAATAGAGAAAACCCAAGTGGGTTAGGAGAGAGAAGAGAGAGGGGGGAAGTGCAGAAACTTAAAGAGAAAGCCTACCGTATGTCTTGTTTATTTCGCTTGCTTTGTGCGCCTTGCTTTTCTTGCTTTGGTCTTCACTTCAATCTTCAAGAGTTGTCTTCAATCTTCAAAACTTCAGATTGTAGCTCTTCAAGTTTTCGAAGGAGGGTTGGAAGCTAGTGTATAAGTGTATGAGAGTGTATAGGAGGCTAGGGCTTGTGCATGGTGGCTAGGGTTTTGGGAGTGTACGAGCTCTGTATATCGAAATATAAGATTTTTAGACTAAGTTTGCGGACCTCTTTCACGCTGGAGGAGGCTCTATATTTATAGATATGAGATAAACCTAGCGTCTGTTGTAGTGGCGCTAGGCCAAAATTCCTTCTAGCGCCACTAAGAGTGGCGCCACTTTTAGTGGCGCTAGGCCAAATATTGGCTAGTGGCACCAACCAATTAGGAAACTATTAAGGTTCGCAAGCAACGTATCTTTGACAGATTTGGGCTCCTGTACTAGTGACTATCATGCAATTTTTAGCCTAGTTTCACTAGGAGTAACTCCGAAAAGTCCGGGGATAATTTGAAGAGACCGAGAATGACCCGGAAGGTTGGAAAAGAGCAGGAACACTTAGAATAGTGTCTCGGAGGTATTTGACTTGAAAAATGAGGATAGGATGTGCTAGAATGGTTGACTGGGCCTTTAGGGGCAAAACGATCAATCAGATCAGGAAGCTACCGGGACGGACTCGAACTGTCCCGGAAGAAGACTCGAGATTTGGAAAAATTATTCAGAATATTCCCAAAGATTTCCGGTTTGATACCCAGAGCCGGATTGGTCGGAAAAGGTGACCGACCCACCGGGGGCAAAACGGTCATTTCGCACCGGGTTTGCCAGAACTGACTCGAAATGATCCGAAAGGATAAAGAAAGGTTGAGAATAATATAAAAAGCATTCTCGAGAAGTTACCGGTTTGATACCCAGAGCCGGTGTGGTCGAAAAAGGAGACCGGTCCACTAGGGGCAAAACGGTCATTTTGTACCGGGTTTGCCAGAACTGACTCGGAATGATCCGGAAAGGTAAAGGAAGGTTGAGAATACTATAAGAAGCAATCTCAGAAGGTTACTGGTTTGATACCCAGAGCCGGTGTGGTTCCCAGGGCATTCGGATGCCTAGGGGCAAAATGGTCATCTTGACCGAAAAGTCTCGGAATTGGTCCAAAACTGACTAAAAGGCACCTAATCATGCCAGACTACTTTTAAAACAATCATAGATGGTTGGACTCACCATTTTGAGGACTCAGATGTGTTCTCGAGAAACGTGTTAGAAAAGGCCCAAGGGGCAGTTTGGTTATTTTTCACCGAAGTGGGCTAGTAGGCACTGATGTTGACCCGGGTTTTGAGTGTTTCCGCCACTCTGACGGTGGTCGCATGATACAGGGGTTTGTTGGCAATTCCCTCTATTGACCTGTTTGCGAGTATTTTCGCTACTCTGATGGTTGCGATATTTGCAAGTATTTCCGCTACTCTGACGATTCGCGATCATTCTCGAGACTGCCTGATCTCGGGAAGCTACTAAAGGGACTTAGTGCCTGAGAATCAATTTTCTCGAAAGGCATGCCTAAACTGACATTTCTACATTGGCAAGCTAGTAGGCACCAAAGGTAGACCGTTCTACCATCTAGGGGACTTGGGGTCTCGTCCCGGTCGACAGATTTAAAGGGACTTACCATTCCAAAGAGGTTTTCTTCGGAAGACGTGCCGAACCGTCTCGAGGAATCAACTGTATCGAGAAAGGGATTGGAATTGGAATTGGAAAGGGGACTTACCGTCTTCGGAAAGACACGCCTAATTTAGAATTAGAAAGGAGACTTACCGTCTTCAAAAAGACTTGCCTGATTTGAAATTTGGAAAGGGGACTTACTGTCTTCGGAAAGACGTGCCTGATTGGAGTAGATTTACCGTCTCGAGGAATCAACTGTCTCGACAGAGGGATTGGAATTGGAAAGGACAATGCCCCTAAGGGCATTTTGGTCGTTTTGCCTCTATTTGGGCCTGGTGGGCCCACGAAGCGATGGATAGACGGGATTTAGACTTAGAGAATTGGTTTCGATTGGAATACGTCCATATTGACTTAAGTATAAGTCTGGACGGAGTGTAGACTGCCGAGCAGTCAAAAATGGGGTACTTACACTTTATTCACTTTATTAGGGAGATTGCTAACTTAATCGTCAAGGTGCAATCGTCCCACAGAGGGTCAATTCATTCTAACTCCTTTGTCTCCTTATAGCAAGTTGGTTCTCTGTGATATTGGTTCAAGTGATCAGCCAGGCCTTTCTAGAAATCCCACTTACAATTGGCGCCGTCTGTTGGAAGGTCTAAGCAAATATGACTACCAGCTTCTTAGGGGGAAAAGGACTCCACCCCACTAGGCGAGGGAACGAAACCCCCTCCAGCAATGGCAATACCAATTCGGTTGGCCACTAAACTACTATAGAAAGAAGCAACTGGGGTCAGCCAAGGAGGTTGGAGACCCAGTCTCCTACTGGGAGCCTCTGGGAAGCACAAGACAAGTTACGGAGGGACCCATACTACGTCAGAGGACCAAACCTCCATAGAAATCACCACGGGGACCTGAGCCCTTCACTCTCCAGTGGATGTGTGCCCAATGATCGTTCGCTTCATGCTATTGAGCAAGAACTTCGATGATGCGACGAGGAGATTGCCAGACTCACTTCCCAAGTCAAAGCAATGAGAGACACAATCTCTAGAAAAGATGACCGAGTTAAAGGAGAATCACTAGGCCATCGCAATGATAGGAGGAATCAAGATTCCAGAAGCAGAAGCTCAACACCGGTGCATATTATTAGGAGCCATGCCTATAGTACTGGCCGCTACAACAAAAGACAAGGAGATCGGCAACACAGAAGGAGCCAGACAATGTGGAATAGAGATCGGGCTAGAGGTAGTCAGCAATAGAAGGAATGGCAAAGGTGGCTAAATGGAAAACTTAACAATAGAGAGCAGCACCCCAAGGCACGCACTACCCAGGACATGGTCAGCAGAGCCCTAGATCAGATTGTATCCACACCTTTCACAGAAGAAATCGAGTACCGCCAACCTCCAAGAAAGTTTGCCCCACTAAAGTTCATACCATATAACGGGAAGGTGGATCCAATCAATCATGTCCGACACTACAAACAGATGATGGCACTCTAGAGTGGAGATCAATCCTTGATGTGTCGATTTTTCCCATCTAGCCTATGAGAGGTGGCCCAACGCTAGTTCAACAAGTTGTCATCCAAATCAGTATCAAACTGGAGACAACTTGCCGAACTATTCACTACATACTTTATAGCCAACAGCAAGCAGTTTAGGGAGGTAGACTTCCTAATTACCTTACAGAAGAACAATGTAGAAGGATTACGGGCGTACGCGCAGCGCTACTAGGAGGCCTATAATGAGATTGACGAGTGCAGCAAGCAGCTGGCTGTAACTCATTTCAAGATTAGCTTGCCAAGAAAGCACCGCCTACTACAGTCCTTAAGGAAGAAGTCGGCCCTCACGGTGTAGGAGTTAATGTCAAGAATCCAGCAATATGCGAGATTGGAAGAAGATGTACCACAACTAACCCCTGAGAAGGTCGGCATTATCACTGAGAAAAGGAATGGTTGGGATGCAAAGAAGCTTCGGCGGGAAGACAATAACAACCAGGGCAAGAAGGCAAATAATGGGGTCTACACTGTTTTCGAAATCCCATTTATAAAATCTTGCCCCAAATTTGTGACAAGCTGTTCTTCAAATGGCCTTCGAAGTTAGGAGGAGACCCTACAATCTGAGATCAAAGGAAATTTGGCTCCTATCACAAGGAGAAGGGGCATCAAACTGAGAATTGCCGACATCTCAAAAACTAACTAGAAGATTTGGCAAAGGCTGGTCATCTTTACCAATACATAGACAAAGAGAAGACAAAACAGGAGGCTAAGTAGCTTAGGCTAGAGCCCCCCCCCCCCCACAGAAAGAAGATAGAGCCAAACCGGTCTAGGTGATCAATGTCTTGTATGGGTTGACAGAGTTAGAAATTGTTGACCGGTATAGATACCGAGCCGAGATATAAAAGGCCGCGCACTTGAGGGAGGTGATGTAGATAGGCCGCCCTTTGCACAAGAAGGTCAAGATCGGCAGAATACCGCAGCCATAACTTTCACTAACAAATATGTCGTGGGAGTTCAGACCCCCCATAATGATGCACTGATCGTGACTCTACGAATGGAAGGTTATGACGTGAAGAGGCTGCTCATCAACTAGGGGAGCTCCTCCGAGGTTATGTATTATGATCTATTCAAGAAGCTAGAGCTGAAGGATGCCGACCTCCAACCCTAGCTCAAACCATTGATAGGGTTCAATCCCAACCCAGCTTGGCCGTTAGGGAAGGTAACTATTCTTGTAACTACGAAAGGAATTACTCTGCAGACAGAATTTCTGGTGGTTAACGTACGCTCACCATATAATGCAATCATGGGCCGAACATGGTTGTATCTTATGAAGGCTATCCCGTCTTCCTACCATCAACTGATTCGATTCCCGATCCTAAAGGGGTTACAAGAGATAAGAGGGGACTAAGTGGCTACTAAGCAATGCTTTTTTATGGTGTGTGCGACAAAGGCGAAAGCTGGTAAAGCACAGATGATGAAGCTTCATGAGGCTACACCCACGATTAATGATGTTGGGCAGATACCAGAGAAAAAAGCTATTGAAAAATTGAAGAAAATTCACATAGATCAACATAAGGAGAACTACTTTGTGATCAGCCCTTCCCTATCCAAGACTAAAGAAAATTCCTTGATCTAGCTTCTAACAAATTACATTGAGATCTTCGCTTGGACTCTTTATGACATGCCAGGGATCAACGTGGAGGTTGCCTGCCATAGATTAAGCATGGACCCATAGTGCCAACCTGTGGTCCAGAAGGGCAGAAGAGCGGCCACACAACATGTGGGTATTGTCATAGAAGAAGTTGAAAGGCTCGTGAAGCAATTAGAGAAGTCCATTACCCACGTTAGCTGTCAAACACAGTTGTTATAAAAAAGAATGACGACAAATGGAGAGTTTTTGTTAACTTCACTGATCTGAACAAAGCATGCCTCAAGGACCCTTTCCCTCTTCCCAAGATTGATCAACTAGTAGATGCAACGACTGGTTTCGAAAGAATGAGCTTCCTGGATGCTTAACGTGGGTATCACTAGATCCCGCTCCATGAAAACGAGCAAGAGAAAACCACCTGCATAACTTTAAGGAGCATCTTCTGCTGCAAGGTAATGCCCTTTGGACTAAAGAATGCCCGTGCCACCTATCAGTGATTGGTCACTAAAATGTTCAAAAACCACATCGGTAGCACCGTGGAAGTTTATATCGATGACATGGTAGTCACAATTAAGATCGGTAGTCACCATTTGGAGAACCTGACGATGGTATTTAACATTTTGAAGCAATACAAATGAGGCTTAACACCTCCAAATGTGTGTTTGGGGTCAGCTTTGGGAAGTTCTTAGGGTTCTTGGTTACACACCAGGGTATTGAGGTAGATCCACAGCAGGTCAGTGCTATTCAGAATGTTCAAGCTCTAAGGAACACCAAAGAAGTACAAAAATTGACTGGCATGGTAGCGGCCCTCAATAGATTCATCAGCTGATCTTTAGACAAGCGCTGACCATTCTTTCGACTTCTCAAAAAACAGGAGCAATTCAGCTGGACCTAAGAATGTGATCAAGCCTTGGTAGATTTGAAGAAGCACCTGAGCCAGCCTCCCCTATGTCGTGCCCAGATTTTTCGCACTCAAGGAATACACACACAAGTAGGAAAAACTCTATACTCTCTCGTTAGAACTCACCCTCCTAAAAGAATGAGTGCGACTAGGTTTGAATTGAAAATAGATTTGAATAAATGACTTTTAGAAAAGATTTGGAGTCGCCACCTAACTTGATTAAGGTGAGTTAGGTCACCTAAAAACTAAACATAATCCGAAGACTACACTTAAGGTTTTGAAAAACAATTTTGAAAATATCTCCTCAAGAGAGGATTTTTATAAAAACAGGTTATTTAGCAACCTTTAGAAAATATCAAGCCCTTTTTAGAAAAATAACTCCTTTTGGTCTTTGAAATCAGTGATCCTAGGTTTAGAAGTTGGTTACGTGTAGGGAAGACGCACTAAGCCATCACCCTACCCCGCCCTTACGGCACCTACATGTCTATTTACCCTAGATTCACCTATAAGAGTTTTCAACTAACAACTACTCAATCCTATTCACTTTGAAAAAGAAATGTTTAAAAAGTATGATGCATGATATGCAAGTGTAAAAAAAGAGAGTTAGAAAAATAGATTTGGAAAAAGATTTGAAAATAAATTGATTTGATTTAAAAAGAGATTTGAAATTAGAATTGAAAAGAGATTTGAAAAGAGTTATGAAATTGGAAACTTGAAAAATGTTGTGACTGCACCCATGAGGGTTGCCTACGTATCCTTTTGAATGAATCAGGTCAATCATAGTTCGGCAAGAGTTCGATTGAAAATAGAAGGTTGGATTGGAAGAAAGAGATTTTAATTGGGAAAAAGGATTTGATTTGAACTTAGAATAGGAAATTGGAATTTGAAATTTGGAATTGAAAAGATTGGATTTTGATTGGAAAATATAGAACTTGGAAGAAAGATTTAGACTTGTTTTGGAAAGATGAAGGTTTAAGAAACCTAGACTTAGGAAAGAGAGGAGACTTAAGAAAGATTTGACTTGGAAGGGTTTAAGAAAGATTCGACTTGACTTGAAAGAGTTTTAGAAAATATTAGATTTAGGAAAGGTTCGAATTAGGAAAGTTCCATTTTAGGAAAGTGTCACTTCAAGAAGGTTCCGTTTTAGGAAAGTTTTGGTTTAGGGAAGTTTCGAATTAGGAAAGTTTTGAAATAGGAAAATTTCAATTTAGGAAAGTTTTGAAATTGGAAAGTTTTGAATTTGGAGTGTTTTGAAATAGGGAAGTTTTGAAAATAAGAAAGTTTTAGATTTGGAAAGATTTAAAGTTTAGGAAAGTTTTGAATTTAGAAAGTTTTAAATTTGGAAAGATTTGAAATTTAAAAAGCTTAAGATTTAGAAAGTTCTAGATTTAGAAAGCTTCAAATTTAGAAAGTTTAGGATTTAGAAAGTTTTAGAGTTTGAGTTTTAGAAAATCTTGAGATTAGGAAAGGTTTAAGTTTAAGAAAGATTTGAAAATTTAGATTTGGAAAGTTAAGATTTGGAAAAGGATAGAATTAGGAAATGGTGAATTAGGAAAGATGTGAAAGTTAAGTTTTAAAATTTAGAAAAGATTTTTATGTTCAAGTTTTGGAAACTTAAGATTTAGGAAAGTAGAAGATTAGGAAGGATTTGAATTAGTAAACAATTGGATTTGGAAGGATTGAGATTCCTATCTCCTAAAGCAAGGATTGGATTTTGTTTCTAAAAGAGAAGGTTTGGTTTTGTTTCCAAAAATGGAGGATTGGATCTAGTTTTCTAAATGGGAGATTGGATTTGGAGACCAAAAGGGAAGATTGGATTTGGCCTGGATTTAGGAAAGGAAGTTTTAGAAACCCTAGTTTTGGGAAAACTATAGTTTTGACGTAGAAAATAGGTTTTTTGGAAACTTATGATTTTGACGTAGAAAGGGAGGTTTTGGAAACCTAAGTTTGGGGCAAGGTTGAAAATCACGTTTTTAGAAAGAAAATTAGGGTTTCCTAATTGTTGGCTCTAAGGCTTAACTTGGACTCTAAGAAAAGGAATTTTTGGAAGGAAATCCTAGACGGGAGTTTCTAGAAGGAAGATTTCGGAAGGAGCTTTTAGAAATGAGTTTTTAGAAAGTGAATTTGAGAAGAGAGAGTTTTTGGAAAGAAATCCTAGTGAGGAGTTTTTAGAAAGAGATTTATGAAGAGATTTTTCTAATAAGGAAACCTAGGGAGTGTTTTTAGAAAATGAATTTTGAAGAGAGCGTTTTGGAAAGGAGTTTTTAAGAAAGCGAGTTTTGAAAAATAGATTTTTGGAGGAAGTTTTTAGAAAACAATTTTGGAAAGAAGAGTTTTTAGAAAACATATTGAAAAAGAGGGTTTTAGAAAGAGACACTTTTGAAAAAAGAGTTTTTTGGAAAGTATAAAAACGTCTCACTTTCCTAAAGCGATTCTAACCATAAGAAGGTTAGAACCACTTTAAAAAAGTGGTTTTGAAAACAACAAGGAGTTGAAAATATTGACCATATCGGTCACTTTAAATGTAACACTTTCCTAAAGCAATCCTAGCCATGGAAAGGCTAGAATCACCTTAGGATTGTGATTTTGAAAACAAGTTTTGAAAAATGAGATTTTGATACAATTTTGAAAACAAGTTTAATACAAGCTTTGAAAATGAGTTTGAAACGATTTTTGGAAGAATGTAAGATCATGATATGCACAATGCAAATTGAGGTCGTGAACATACAAGGTTAAGGCTTCACCACATAATCAAGGGAGCCGAACCCTCGTGGTCTCCGCTTATACTAAAAGAAAGCCCCCGACAAGGTAACTCTCCAATAGCCTAATCCTACACATGGACCGGGAATCTCCTTGTTTCAAGCATGCAAAGAATGGGGGGAAGAAGATGAGGTATTAAAATAGAAGAAAACCCAAGTGGGTTAGGAGAGAGAAGAGAGAGGGGGAAGTGCAGAAACTTAAAGAGAAAACCTACCGTATGTCTTGTTTATTTCACTTTGCTTTGCGCGCCTTGCTTTTCTTGTTTTTTCTTCGATATTAGCTTCAGTCTTCGAGAGTTTTGTCTTGGTCTTCGAGAGCTTCGAGTTGCAGCAATCCAAGTCTTCAATGGAGGGATGGAGGCTAGTGTATAAGTGTATAGGGGTGTATATGAGTGTATAGGAGGCTAGGGTTTGTGTATGGTGGCTAGGGTTTGGAAAACCTAGGGAAGCTAGGGTTTAGGGAGGCTACGAGCTCTGTATATCGAATATTAGGATTTTTAGACTGAGTTTGCGGACCTTTTTCACGCTGGAAGTGGCTCTGTATTTATAGAGAGAGGAATGCACTAGCGCCTGTTGTAGTGGCGCTAGGCTAAAAATTACACTGGAGTGGCGCCAGGCCATTTTTTGGCTTCGCGCCACTAGTAGTAGCGCCAGCCATTTAGAAAATGTTTAAGGTCGGCAAGCAACATATCTTTAGAAGATTTGGGTGCCTGTACTAGTGACTACCATGTAATTTTTAGCTTGGCTTCACTAGGAGTGACTCTGAAAAGTCCGGGAAGGATTTAAGGGACCGGGATTGGCCCGAAAGGCCAAAAAAGGACAGGAACACTTAGAACAGTGTCTCAGAGGTATCTGACTTGAAAAATAAGGATAGGATGTGTCGGAGGGGTTGATTGAGCCATTAGGGGCAAAACGGTCAACCGGGCTGAAAAGCTGCCGAGATGGACTTGGAACATTCCGAAAGAAGATTCGAGATTTGAAAACATTATTCAGAATGTTCCCAATGGTTGCCGATTCGATACCTAGAGCTGGTGTGGTCGAAAAAGGTGATTGGCCCACTAGGGGCAAAACGGTCATTTTTCACCAGGTTTGCCGGAACTGACTCGGAATGATCCGAAAAGATAGAAGAAAGGTCGGGAATACTATAAAAAGCATTCTCGGGAGGTTATCGGTTTGATACCCAGAGCCGGTGTAGTTCCCGAGGCACTCGGATTCCTAGGGGCAAAATGGTCATCATGATCGAAAAGTCTCGGAATTGACCCAAAAAAGACTGGAGGGCACCTAATCATGCCGGATTGCTTTTAAGACAGTCTAGAAAGGTGGACTTGTCGTTCTGAGGGCTTAGGTGTGCTCTCGAGAAACGTGCTAGAAAATGGCCCTAGGGATAGTTTGGTCATTTTTCACCGGAGTGTGCTAGCAAGCATTGCTGTTGACCTGGGTTTTGAGTGTTTCCGCCACTCTAACGGCGGTCTCGTGATACAGGGGTTTGTTGGCAATTCCCTATATCGACCTGCTTGCGAGTATTTTCGCTACTCTGACGATTGCGATGTTTGCGAGTATTTTCGCTACTCTGACGGTTCGCGATTATTCCTGAGATTGTCTGATCTTGGGAAGCTACTAAAGGGACTTAGTGCCTGAGAAGTCAACTTTCTCAGAAGGCGTGCCTGAAACAGATATTTCTGCTTTGGCAGGCTAGCAGGCGCCAAAGGTGGACCGTTCTACCATCTAGGGGACTTGGGGTCTTGTCTCGATCGACAAGTTTAAAGGAACTTACTGTTTCAAAGAGATTTTCTTCGAAAAACGTGCCGGTTTACCGTCTCGAGGAATCAACTATCTCGAGAGAGACATTGGAATTGAAATTGGAATTGGAATTGGAAAGGGGACTTACCGTATTCGGAAAGACGCGCCTGTTTTGGAATTGGAAAGGAGACTTACCATCTCCGAAAAGACGTGCCTGATTTGAATTTAGAAAGGAGACTTACCGTCTTTGAAAAGACGTGCTTGATAGGATTGGAAAGGGGACTTACTATCTCCAGAAAGACGTGCCTGATTGAAATTGGAAAGGGGACTAGCCGTCTTCCGGAAGACGTGCCTGATTTGGAATTGAACCGAACGATTCCCTTAGGGGCATTTTGGTCATTTTGCCTCTATTTGGGCCTGGCAGGGCCCGCGAAGCGATGAATAGACAGGATTAGATTTAGAGAATTGACTTCAATTGGAATACGTCCATATTGAACTGAGTGCAACTTTGGACAAACCGTAGACTGCCGAGCAGTCAAAAATGGGGTGCTTACACCCTACTTTCCGCCTCATCGAAACATGAAGAGCTCTTCCTCTACCTGGCGGTGTCAAAACATACAGTCAATGTCGTACTACTCCAACAGCAAGATTGATAACAAAAGCTAATCTTCTATATTAGCAAAACTCTCTTAGGGGTAGAGAGCAGGTATCTACCATTAGAAAAATTGGCCCTTGCATTAGTAGTAACGTCAACAAACTGGTGCACTACTTTAGGGCCTACATCATTAACGTTCTCACGGACCACCAGTTAAAATCACCCTTGAGAAGGGCTGATTTCTCCGACAGGATTGCTAAGTGGGCCGTTGAGTTGGGAGAATTTGACATCAAATTCCATCCACGATCAGTAGTCAAAAGGCAGGTGTTGGCTAACTTTATAGCTGAATTCTCTATTGAATTGCCGCAGGAAAACAACCCAACACCATCTGCCGATTTGCAAAACGATCACCTCCCGTTGGACCTTTTGAAAAATGTTGATCATTGGAAACTATTCATTAACGGAGCATCTAATGATAGGGGGTAAGATTGGGGATAGTCCTTATCACACCAGACGGTATGGCACTGGAGCAGGCCATCAAACTGGAGTTCACTACTTTAAACAACGAGTTAGAATACGAGGCTCTACTCGCCGAGCTGGGCTGAGCTATCGATCTTAAAATTGCCAAAATCATGATCTACTCAGACTCCTAGTTAGTAATGAATCAGATCACAGGAGAGTATGCAGCAGATAGCGACAGAATGGCACAGTACCTGGTCAAAGCAAAAAAGTTGTTGTTTAAATTTAAAAAATATAGGCTCCACCAGATTGGCTGCAACAGTAATGCTCATGCTGATGTCTTAGTAGCGCTTGCCATAGCCCTAAAGTCAGGCTTGAAGAGAACAATCCATGTGGAGACGCTAGCTAGTCCTAGCATATTTTAAGAAGAAGAGCAAGCCCTGGCAATTGAACAATTGGGATCATCCTAGATGGACCCAATCATCTCTTATCTGGACAAAGATAAACTCCCTAAAGACAAGAATGTAGCCAGACGAGTCAAGTACAAAGCCCTTAGATACTGGCTGTCACCAACCAAGGAACTCTACCGAAGATCTTTTATAGGTCCCTACTTGCACAGTGTTCACCCAAAAAAAGTGTTGGATATCCTGTTCGAAATCCATGAAGAGATCTGTGAAAGTCATGGCAGTGGGAGATCTGTGGCCCACCAAGCTGTCTCACAAGGATACTGGTGGCCCTATATACAAAATGATGCGGCCCAGTACCTAATGAAATGTGAAAAGTGTCAAAGGTTCTCCCCAACTATACATCAACCCGCCGAGGACCTCACAACCTTAACCAGCCCTTGGCCTTTTGCCAAGTGGGGATTGGACATAGTCGGGCCTTTGCCCCGAGCTCCAAGCAAATAAAGGTTCCTTATTGTGGCAACAAATTACTTTACCAAGTGGGTGGAGGTAGAACCCCTGTCAACCATTAGAGAAATTAATGCCAAGCGATTCACTTAGAGGAACATAGTAACAAGGTTCGGCATACCTCAAGCACTTATCTCAGACAATGGCACCCAATTCGATGGCAACATGTTTCGGTCATTCTATGACGAGCTCAAGATCAGAAATTATTATTCAACACCAGCCTATTCACTGTGCAATGGGTAAACCGAAATTTCAAACAGGACTATGCTGAACTGGATCAAAAAGTGGCTGGAAAGGGCTAAAGAAAAATGGGTAGAGGAACTGCCTAGCGTCCTATGGTCTTATAGAACCACCCTGAGGAGATCTACTGGCAAAACTCCCTTTTCTTTGGCCTACGGGGTGGAAGCAGTTATACCCTTAGAGGTGGAGCTACCAACGATCAGATCTGCAGTATTTAATACTAGACTTAACTGCCAGACTCTGGCTAGAGATCTGGATCTTGCCAAAGAAAACAGGAAGGCTGCCCTGATTAGACTCACCGGATATCATCGACAGTTAAGCCGCTCTTACAACAAACGAGTTCATCCAAGAGCCTTTGTATCAAGAGACTTAGTACTACAGAAAGTATTGGGGGCAACAAAGAATCCAGGAGATGAAAACCTCAACCCCAACTGGGAGGGTCCTTATCGAGTGGCATCTCAACTCGGCGTGGGGGCATATCGACTAGAAACTGTCGAAGATGGGAGACAGCTACCCCGACCTTGGAATGCCAACAACTTAAAGAAATTTTACCAGTAGAATTGACTCCCATATGATGTAATAACTCAGCAATGTCTAGTCCTTCTGAAGCTTCATACAATCAATAAAAATTTGAAGTCATTCGAACAAATTCATTTGTCTAATGCTACTCCAAAACACAAAGCACTGAAGGAAGATAAAAAATATAAAAAAAAATCAGGTGTAAAAACTTAGTCCTGGACCATTTATATCTAGGTCGTCCAATAAAGGTCATAAAAACCAAGTGTAAAAACTTAGTCATGGACCATTCATGGCCAGGTCGACTAATGAAGGTCATAAAAACTAAATGTAAAAACTTGGTCCTAGACCATTTATGGCCAGATCGACCAATAAAGGTCACAAAACCAAGTGTAAAAACTTGATCTTGAACCATTTATAGCCAGGTCGACCAATGAAGGTCACAAAAGACTTAGTATAAAAACTTGGTCCTGTCCAAGTTGGACAGCTCGGCCAATGAAGGTCACAAAAAATCAAATATAAAAAACTTGGCCCTGTCTAAATTAGACATGTCGGCTAAATGAAGGCCATAGCTTTTATAAACAACCTTATAACGAAGACCCACCTTGGTTCTATCTAAGTCAAGAAGGTCGACAGAAAAAAGTCATAAAAACTAAAGAATCAAAAAATAAGTATCTTGACTCAACCCAACCCAAGTCTGGTAGGTTGGCCAAGTGAGGGGCCACAATTTACAAATTGAGGCATTTATTTTCTTCGCTAAAACCAATTTTTTGCCTAAGTTTGGTAGCTTGGCGAGCAAATGACAAGTTTTTTATTTTTCTAGCTTATCTAGAAAGTTTTGTCTTCAACAAGTTAGCCCAAGAGCGGTCAGAAAACTTGTTCACAATATAAATTGACTATCTGTGAGAGAGGTACTCATAGCACAAAAAAGTATGTACGCAAAAGACAAAATGGGAAAACTGTTCATTTATAAAATATGCGAAGCTTACAATTATGTTCACAGAAAAAAAGAGAAGAAAAGAAAAGAAAAAAGCAAAGTAAAAGGTCCTAAGGCAACTCGGCAGTTGGAGGCTCAGTAAGGGACATATCAGATGGAGGTAACTCAGTAGTTGGAGGCTTAACGAGGGGCATATCAGCTAGAGGCAGCTCGGTAGAATTGCCCATTAACTACCTCAGTTTCAAGGACAGTGTTCGCCTTTCCACCTTAAGTGTTTCCATCAACTTTGTCCTCAGACTCGAATTCAGCATCAGCCTAAGCAGGTATCTTCGTCCAAAGAGGGCAAGATTGATCTAACTTCAACTTTCTTAGAGCCAATGTCCAGCCATCTTGAAAGGCGCTCTCAGCAATGCGCTTCACCTAAATCTCATACTGATCCTCGGCATTGTTCTTAGTGTACTGAGCCTCACCTTCCTTCTCCAGCCCTTCCACCTCTAATAGAGATTCAGCCAGAGCCGTTTTCACTTCGGATGCCAACTTCTCAGCCTGGGCTAGCCTAGCTTGCAGATCAGCAGCCTCAACCTTGGCTTCATCGAAGTCTTTTTCCTTTTATTGGTAGTAAGATTGCATTTCTACTAGAAGGACCTGCTAATCTTGAAATGCCTTACGAAAACCCTTGGCCTCGCAACCTCTCGTGTGGAATTTATCCTTCAGCCGATCGTGGTTCCGCAACAGGTTGTCTTGCCAATCTTGTAGAGTGCAGAATCGATGCAAGATCTCCAGACTTTGGATCGCTCCCTGCATAGGACAAAAAAGGACAAAATTCAAATGGAAAGCTCAACAAAAGATTTGAATCAAAAAGACAGACGGCAAAGACTTCTTACCACTATCGATGTATGGACGGTGCCCACCAACAGATCCCCGTTGTCAATTTCATTTAGCTCTCTGACATCTCCAGGCGGCACTATGGCCTGAAGAGCCTCAACAGCCACGCCGGCAAAGTTGAACCTTGTTAATATTTTAAATTCAATTTGAACTATAATTACATCTTCGTTTGCAATTGCATTTGCTGTATATATCTAAGTTTTTACATACATATATATATATATATATATATGTAATTATGTATAAACCAAATTACTTTTACATCTTCTTTCATATGCCCCCCTTTATATTAGCCTATCAACCTATTGCTTGGGCTTTCATGATTTTCATTTGGATGGTAATTTTGGGTCCTGTAAGGTCCAGCTAGTGTACAAATTAGGCCCATATTCTCTGCACTTTTAGCTGATCAGCAGAAGAATCATCAGAGACATTCATCTGATCGAAAGAACAGGTTAGAATTATCTTATCAAAATGACAAATCTCTATTTGTTTATATATGCTATATATATATATATATATCTTCGGGCTAGGAGGGGAACATCCATTGTGGACTTCAGGTCCATTATGCAATTTACCCGCTTCAAACTATTGTGAAATTCTTAAGCTGTCGACATCAATTTATATTGATAATCTAAAGCCCATATTTAGAGTGGTGAAACAAATCAAACTATTTGAGCTTACTTCTTGTTCGACTCACTAAAAATTTGTATGAGATTAAACATATTTTAAACCATATTAATATTTTAAATTCAGTTTGAACTTGACTTAATAAGTTAATAAACACTTCTAGATAATATAAAAAGTCAAGCTACTCAATATCGGCTCGTGATAAACTCAATTAAAACTAGTCGAAATTAGCTCAAAAAATAAACAAACTGACTCATTAATTTTTCAAACGAAACTTGAACAAGTTATTACTTGGCTCAACTTTGTTCACAGCCCGAACCATATTGTGAAGGTCTTTGGTATAACCAAAAAATAAAAAAAAATTGGCACTGTACCTAAAAAACAAAAGGAAATGCTTTTAAAAGAAAATGCTACATCTCTTGAAACCTTGTTCTTTACCAGCTGAAGTTTTTTGGGGTAGCTACGGGCCACTCTTCTTTCTGAGGTTGTTGCCACAAGCAACTAAAAGTGGGTGTAAATGAACTCTCCCTATAAATCAAGGGTACTACAAGGAAGTTTCAAATTGATAATATTTCTGTTTTAGCTCTGGGGTTCCCTACTAAAAAATGTGGGAATAATTTCCTTTTGGGATAATACCCAAGAAAGCCAAACTTAGCGCTAATTAGAATTTAAGCAATTATTGGACGGGAAGTAGTGCACTGATATTGTATGTATATATATATATACTATAATGTGAAAGTGTCCATTACAACAAATCCACATGAATCTACTTAAACAAGCATCAATCTCCTGCAGTGCATGAAATTTGAGTAATCCAAAGTCTTTGCGGATTTGAGAGAAGTCTAAATGTTGTTTTTAATTGCTTTTTAAGGAATTTTTACAAAAATAAAAAAGCATACTTAAAATGACTTCATTGGATGTGCATATATAGTTTTGTCCTGTGGTAGTTAACTTACCTGTTAAAAAAATTATTATATGTGAATGTCACACCTACATGAGACTTATTGTAATTTTAGTATCTGGTGTTACATCGTATAACAGTCATGTGAAATATTTTATAGTTTAATAGGTGCGAGAAACATAATGATTTGATTTCATTTACATATATGGAAAGCCAACCATGGCATTACATCACATAACAAACCCATATGCAAGATTATCACCTCTCATCCTGGCCTAGCAAAAAAAAAAAGAACCTCTCATCCTTTTGATTCTCAAAGCACACAAACAACTGTGCAAACACAAGAACTACCATATAACACAGAAATTAGTCAATTCTTTTAATCATGTATAACACCTCTCTCTCTCTCTCTCTCTCTCTCTCTATGGTGATATATATGACCAACATTTAGGGAACGTACTCCCCTTGGCTCTATGGATACCCCTGCTGCCTCTCATATTCTTCCATGGAGTTGAACTCATTTGAGTTCTCACGGTTACTGTAATAACCTTCAGTGTTGCCACTTTCCCTCACTGACTCGTACCCATTAGTATTGTAGTAATTCTGATTCTTAGCATTGTAATAGTACTTACCATTCTCCAGGAACCTCGTGTCGCTCATCCCTTGTTTCTCAGTCGCATAGCCGTTATTGTTATAGTTGTTGGTGTGGCCATTGTTGTTATAGTTGTTGGTGTAGCCATTGTTGTTATAGTTGTTGCCGGAGTAGCCATTGTTGTTGTAGTTGTTGCCGGAGTAGCCATTGGTATTGTAGTAGTTGTTGTTGTTGTTGGAGTAGCCATTGTTGTAATTTTGGCTGAGTTCTTCAGTCTGAATTTCACTCTCATCGTTGGCAATGGTGGTGGTGGTGGTGGTCGTCGTCGTCTTGGTGGGAGGAAATTCACTAGACTCGTGACCATAAAGGCCATAGCCATAATTACCACTCTCTGGGGGCATTGTTTCCGGTGCAGGTGCTAACTCGGGGCTTTCAGACTCTATGGCATTGGTATTTGTAGCTTTGCCCTTGTTGTGAGTGACCTTGCTGAAGAACTTGCTCTCCCTAGCTTCAACATGGAGAGAGGTAAAGAGCACTATGAGAAAGAAAGAAGATAGGTATTTTGCATAGTGAGCCATGACAGAAAGAGTGAAAAACCAACTTGGTGTTTTTGCTTGGTATTGAGATTTATGATCTTAAAGTACTTAGACAGATATATATATATATATATATATAGATTATAAACCATCTCTCTCTACGTGAAAGTAGCCGAGATGATATGCGGGGATTGTGGGGATTGGAGGAGTGTGGGGTGTGAAAGTATGGAATTTAGTGGAGGTTGCATGTGCAGTTTGAGAATGTCTAACAAGGGAGGCAGCTAATATTTGCTGCAAAAAACACAAGTAGTCATAGTCAAAAAGGGTGGAATTATCTTTGTGGGTACTTAAAGAGAGAGATAGATTGTCCTTCCTTTTATGTAGGGCAGCGTGAAATAAAGAAAGTAGGGTCCATCTCACTTTGGCATTTGAGTTAATTGGGGAGGCAACTTCATGTTTTATCTCTTGGTTGATTTTGCTTATATTGTTTGTATTAGTTACTGCAAGTAGTCCATGCAAATTTTTGTGTAAGGAAAACAAAACAAAAGTTATATAATATAAGCTACACAAATTTCTTACCGCATTTTCTTACTCCTAACCATTAGTATTGGTCTTATAATTATTATTGTGGGTCCTATTACCTCATGTGTCTAGGAGATAACATTGGGTGAAAAATATGATCATGGGCTCGTAGGATTCAATTTTTTTCTTTGATTATGATTTCTTGAAAGTTGAACACAATGTTCTTTTCAAAAAAAAAACATAATGTTAATAATTTTTGTATTTTACACATGCAACTCTGAAAGAAGATATAGTAAAAATTGTATTACATGGTCCATCATCAAGATTTTAATGGGTCCTTGGCAAAACCAGCTGATGAGCTGGCTGATTCCATATTTCATTTATTACGCATGGACATAAACTAATCAAACAGTCCAAAACGTTATTGTTCAGCTCTTGGACCACAGTCACAAACAATTTTACCTAGTTTTTCAAGGTTCATTCAAGGAATAGGTAATAAATAGAGAATTCAATCATCAACGCAAAAATTTGCTGCATTAGAAAGTTTTATCTTAAAACAAGTGCCCTGCCAAATAAATGGCTTTTAATAACAAATATGCCACCGCCACACAATTTTTGTGAATGATTCTGTATAAAAATTATGCAAGAATAATATTTTTCTTCTAGTTATATAGATATATGTACATACGTCATATGTATATGTGTGTATTGGATGAAATGTGGTATCTTTAACTGAAATGACAGTAAGATTTGGATTAGAAATCATAACGTTTCCATGAACAGGAAAAAGTGAAAAAGGGAAAAGAAAAAGGAGAAGGCAAAAAGAAAGAAGTTAGTGTTTTTGACAAATTAAAGACATGTTTGTATTAAATCATTAGTATCTTCTTTTGGTTATACTTGATTAAATTTAGTGGGCTTTAAGTGTGATTATTGGATTGGTACTTGGAAGAAAATGGAGCAGGAGGGTCAAAGGGGTTACCTAGTTTTCAGATTATGTGACTTTAGATTGGTTTCACAATAATGTGCTGGGCTTTTATTGAAGTTGTTTAGGCCCTTCAAGCAATCTAAAAATGAGGGCCGGTGGACACATGTCCCGTGCCTCCGAGGTCCGCCCAGCCTGATCCAGTTTTTTTTTTTTTTTTTTTTTTTTTTTGTATAACTTAGTGTTAAAATGAATCTCTACAGGGTTAGGCCGGACAAAATTTTTAGAGCCGATTATTTTTTGAGTTGGATTTGGGATTAAGTTTGTAGCCTATCCCGGCCTGAGAGGAATTTACATAAATTATGTAAGGTATACCTAATTTTCTTTTTGCATATATTAAAGAATTTAACCTCTTGAACATTTGGAGGTCATTGTAAGAATTGAATATTGACTTAAGCAACTGGCTAATATGGCTAATATGGTAGTTTTAGTATAGTTTTATAGAAATTATTTATTTGAATCTAATTCGGGTTGGCTGGGTTGTCGAACTTGGGTTGAAGAGTTTAGGCCTTATATTAGACCAAATCGGGCTCAGGTCAGCACATGATTTAGTGCAAGCCTGGCTTGACCTATTTCATATGTACGAACAAATTTTCAGTAATGTAGTACCAACTATTTTTATTAAATCGAAAAAAGTAGTACTTATTATTGCCACTAAAATTTAAATATTACAATAGAGGACCTACCAAATACATGAAGGATAAAAACATAAGTGTTACCTATCTACTTGATTTTTTCCCATATCCACCTCTAACACAATTGCCCACAAAACATGTTTTTTTTACCTTCTATATCCACCCTTAACCATAACTGAGCACAAAAGAATGTTGTTACTAAAACCAAAAAAAGCCATGATTGTTGTTTGGAAATGTAAGCATCACATTTTAATATCTGGTGATTTTTTTTTTAAACTACAAAGGTGAAATTAAGATCATTCTACAGAAATCACAAGTGTAATTTACCTTTTAAAATATCAATACATATGGGAGTATAATTGTCATTTTATCATGTCTGTTAATACCATCTAGTCAAAAAAATGTAACATGCGCCATCAGGGTGATTTAAAAAATTTAGAATTGTATCCAACAATTGTTCGAAATCTCAATAAACATTAGGGTAATGCTCTACATTTAAAAAATTTATACAGAATTTATATCCAAAATGATATAGTTGAGTTGTAGGCCTATCACTTTAAAATAAAAAAAATCTACCAAGATACATTTTAATTACCAAACTGCCACTACCATATCATTTTAGTTCAAAATTATGTACAAAAATTTTAAAAAGATAACATTTTCCTAAACATTATATGTAATATTCTACTGTCTGACATACATTGGAACCAGTGGCTCCAACTCCAAGTGAGCTCAATTGTCCCACTGACATTCAAAAGATAAATACTAGTCTGCATGGGTCTTCGTGCAAATTTGAACCCACTAAACTCTTTGGGAAAGAATGAAGATCAGGAGTTTCTTATAAAAATATAATCTTAACTTAAAAAATGATAACTCCAATACTTTCTATTCTTTACAGTGATTCATTTTCATTTTTTTTTCATTTTTTAATTGTTTCTCTTCCTGCCTTAAGAGATATATATATATATATATATATCTTAGGTAAGTTAACGACCGGATCTAATCTGGGGTGGATCCAATTAGGCATACCCGATCCTATCTTCTGATAAGAATTGAAGTCGGTTTTGCAGATATAAACTAATCCATTGTCACACCTCACTTAGGGATGAGATCGGCTATGAGCCACGAGCTTTGACCTATAGTACACAAAAGCCTGATAACTTGACAGATAATAATATTTTATTAAAATAATAAATGTTAAAGTCAATACTTCGTAGATAGTCTGCATTAATCACCAATAAATTAATCCTATTCAGGATTAATGACTCTATCAAAATAACTATCAAATTAAAGATTACATGATCTCAAAAAAAATCATCCATTAAATGAATAGTAATTCAAATCCAATAAATCCTGAAACTCTATAATCTAAGTCTAAAGATAGCAAAAATAAAAATAGACACAAGTGCTAAGAAGGTCACTGACAAGAGGGTCCCAACATCCAGAGTCCAAGTTTACTGATGTTCGCACTTACCTAAAGTGTTATAAGGAGTGTGAGCTCATAGCTCAGCTCGTAAATGGAATACCTTAAAATAATAACAATAATTTGAAAATTAGTAGTTTGTGATCAAAATAAATTTAATGAAAATGCTCCCAATGCCAATTAATTCAATCATGAAAATGTTCTTATAAATCTGCATAACTCGATGCAAAACAATATCTCGATGAATAACTTTTCATCTTATAGTAAAATCACATTATCACAATGATGATAATAAATAAATCAATGGATAATCATAAGGGATACCAATTAAAGAACAATGTAACATGTGCCAAATAATGTCTCATGAGTTATATACCTATTGGATCCAGTATCGTACCTAGAGTCACCTAGTCCGGCTTCTAGGTTTATTCTCTCAGTTGATCGAGTTGAGGTCACCACAAATTTCATGAGCCTGTTCCTATAATCGTTAAGAACTAGGGTCACCATGACTTTTACGGGTCTGTTCCCTAGTTGCCAGAGTCACTCCACTTAAAGGGCATGTTCCTTGGACTTCACCTGATTCCAATATCCATAAATAAAAGAGTTTCCACAATTAAATAATTCTCATATCATACTCATGTAGTGTCTCAAAAGAGTATGATAAATGTAATTTCTCTAATGCTCAAAAGCATGAACAAAATTCTTTATGTTTCCAATGTAAAGTATTTCATATGCTCACTAGCAATGCAGAATATCATTGCTCATATTCAAAGTACAGTGAATTTCTCAAAAAGAGACATAACCCATGAAACATAAAGCATGCTCTAAAAACTATGTTTTCAAAATCAATCATGCATAGGGAGTTTTGCAATATACAATAGCAAGACAAAAACCACTCATCAGATATCCATAACTTAGGCTAAAACAAATTCACCTGAGAATTCAATGGTCCACCTGATTACACAAATAAGGCATCTTTTTAAAATACAAATCTATAAATTCGTACTCTTAAAAAAAAACTATCCAAAATTAATACGATCTTAAATTAACCCACAACACTTAGACGTGACTTAACAAACCCAAACTAATAAACTGATTGTAGCACCAATTGAACACATCACACACATGTATTTTACAATTTTGATACCTAACATTGTTTAGCATCATATTTAGTTTAATTACATACATTTTAATGTGTGATTATACTAATTGAGAAGTTTGATTAGCATGATTGAGTGAGAACATGCCATGTTGGGGGGGAGGGGGGGGGTGGAGGAATTATCATTTTTGTGAGCATTTCATGTAGGTTGGCTATGTCTTAGCAGATGCTGGGCTTTACTAATCTCAAGTCAGCATCATTATTTGTGTTGGGCTTATGCTAGGTCTCTTCTATAGGAGATAGGCACCACCACCATTCGTAGTGGGCTGACCTTGATTTGAAAAGTGCAAAATCTTTATCTCACAGTAATCATGATTAATTATCATAAGTGTGACTAATTATGTTAATCATGTGAATTAGTGAAGTGCTAGATGTGCATGTGTATGCTTGACACCAAGATGTGTGACTCACATATGTGAAGTATGTGCATAAGGTGTGTACTTGTTGCTAGCAATGGTGCATGTGTGACACGTGGCACACTAGATACAAGTTGTATCTATCTTGGCCTTGCGAGAAGTAAGAGAGGAGCAGATGTAGAGGAAAAGTGTTTGGGAGAGAACGAAAGTGAGAGAAAAGAAAAGACAAAAAAGAAAAGAAGGAAAAGAAGAGGGAAGTGCAAGAGAAGCTTGTGTGATCATTTCTTAAGGTAAGAATCTCGTGTGCACGCTTGTTTTATTGTATTTTGTGATTTTTGCATGTTTATATGTTATTTCTAGTGAATTGGAGGTAAGATGTGGAGAAGTATTTAAAGTTTTCAGGTGAAAGCCTTAAATCTTACATGTTGTTCATGGTTTTGATATGTAGAGTCTTGTTGTAGCCTTAGAATGTCATTTTGGGTCTTTGGAGAATTTTTGATTGTGTGGAGATGGCATGGTAAGTTTTGGAGTTAGGTCGGCAAATTATATAGTCTAACCACAGAAGGGAGTTTTGGTCGGCAAGACAGTCCCTGGTGTCGCCTTGATAACAAGTTCCTAGACTAAGGTTGGCAATTTGGCTTCTCTGGTAGCAACTTTCCATCATAGTCGGCACGTTTCAAAAAGATCGGCAACTTTCTTCTGGTTGTTTTAATGGTTAGAATGTTTGCATTAGTGTACATTTGTACTTCGCATTATATTGGGAAGGGTTTAACATAGTTACTTTCATGCATTGGTTATGCATTATAACATTTACTTCATCAAATTTGATGTGATGGTGTGTGATAGGTTCGGAAGTAGAGTAAAGCACTTCCGCTCAACCAAAGAGGTGACACGATTGTGGTTATAAAACGGTAGCAAGTGGGGTATAAAATATTCATATTTATATTGTCCTAAATGTCTTATTATCTATATTGAATGTGATTGTTGGATTATGTGGTACTAATTGCATACAATTCATACATTGTGTGTAATTTGCATTACATAGAGGAGGTGTAGCCGAGTGAGGGCTAACCTAAGATTTAGCTGATGTGGGGCTAACCTAAAGGGTGTTGAAAGTGAGACATCCTTTGATAACAAGACATCGATATGTTGGACCAATGTTATCATAAATAGTGTGCTAATTTATGGTGTATCATACATTGGATTACATGAGGAGATATCACATTTCAGTGGTGGCTTATCTGTTAGTGGATTATTTATGGATTATTTGTCATTCAATCATTATAAGTTTGATTATCTTTGTGAGTATGTGGATATCTAGCTCACACCTACACAGGTTGTGTTGCAGGATGTTTGGAGATGTCCATTCCACTATGGGGTTTAATTGGGGAGCTTCAAGAAGCTCTTGCTGTGATGTCGACAGTCTGTCTCTGTGACAGTTTGTCTCACAAACATGGTAACTCTTGGAGTCTTATTTATCTCTACTCTTGTATTAGTATGAGTTATATTCAGAGGATTGTATTATGGTGTTAACTGATTGTTAATATATATATATAGTAATATTGTTGATTCCTATAAGATTTCTATCTTTAAGATTATGTGGAGGTTTCACTTACAAGTTGGTGACCTATGCGATCATGTTCACCTAAAATGGTGTTAATAACACCTGATTAGAAGTGGGCGTGACAGATTGGTATCAGAGTTGAGGTTTAAGACCAAAGTTCTATTGTGCAGTTATTTTTAAGCCAAGGTTTACAACCAATGCTATATTGTGGAGTTGGTGTCTAAAGTTGCAGTGGACCATAGAGTGGTGTTGTGTCAGTTTAAGTTAGTAGGCTTATGTGGGTCATATATTTTGTGTGCTAATCCTTAATTAATACAGTAAGAATGGCCCAAAGAGATCCACCATGGGGAGTTAAGGAGGAAGCGTTATCAACTCCAGTTTAGGGGCAGGGATGCTAAGAAATGAGAGATCGACATTCACCAGATGCAGCTAATAGAGTGGCAAATGTTCTAGCTCAGTACATCGAATATCAGTCCACTAGATCGGTATAGAGGATTAGTACATTGCACGAACAATTCATGAAATTGAATCCTCTGCAGTTCACTGGGGCAACTAACCAATTGGTGGCAGAGGAGTGGTTGAAAAAGCTAGAGGCAATCTTTGAGGTAATGGCAATGGCAGATGAGCAGAAACTAATGTTGGCTAGGTTTATGTTGAAAGGAAAGCTTGGAATTGGTGGGAGGTAGTGAGACGTATGGCGGGTTCTTAGGGTGGTGAAGGGTCGATTACATGGCAACAATTTGTAAAGGTATTTAATGAACAATACTTTCCACTTATTTATTGATATCAAAAAGAGCACAAATTTATATCTCTAAAATAAAGAAAAATGACGGTGTTAGAATATGAAGAACAGTTTATAGATTTGTCGTGGTTTGCACCTGACTTAATGCGTACTGAAAATGCTAAATGCATGAGGTTTCAATAGGGGTTAGAATTGAGCATAAGATCATGGGTATTGATTCTTGAAATGGTGAGGTATGCCGTCCTAGTGAATAAAGTAAAAGTTGTGGAACAAGATGTGAAAGAATAGTCGGGTAGAAGAGAACAATTCAAAAACAAAAAGTTTGATGCAGGGGCAAACATCGGGTCAAAAATCATTAGAATCTGTAAGATTTGGTGGACAGGAAAGATTACAGCTGAGTAGAACAGGGAGTCCTAAATCTAGAAGTCCTAGAGGTTGGGGACCCTTGAGACCTTCGGTGAGATCGACAACCTCTGGGATTTTTGAGGGTAGAACTGTATGAGTTACTTGTTATAGGTGTGGGGTAGAAGGGCATATGATTAAAGTTTGTCCAGTGCTTTGGAGTGATAAATGCTACCAATGTGGATAGACGGGTCATATAACAAGATATTGTACACAAGACTCTATGCCGACTTCCTCTGTAAGTAGTGTGACTGGTGGTGGAAGATAGACGACTTGGAGTGCGCAACGTGGATGTGAGACTACCTCTGAGCCACGAACCCAAGCTCGGGTGTATGCAATGACCCAGTGGGATGCTAAGGCTACACCTACGGTAGGAACATGTATGATATCGGTGGCTAATAAGGATGCTTACGTATTGTTAGATCCTGAATTTACATATTCTTTTGTATCTATTGCATTTAGTAAGCATCTACATAAACCACATACATCTATAACACAACATTTACTTGTTTTTACATATGTGGGGGATGTGGTACTGGTGGAAGTGGAATACAAAGATTATGTGTTGAAAATTAGGGAGAAAAAGTTGAATGTAGATTTGATTTCTTTGACAATTCATGATTTTGATGTGATATTGAGTATAGACTGGCTATCATCTTATTATACTTCCATTTACTATTTCAAGAAGGAAGCTATTTTTTAAATGCCAAATGAATTAGAGTTCAGATTTCATGGTGAACGAGATGTAGTTCCAATGTGTTTAATATCAGCTGCAGTAGCTCGGCAACTATTACGTAAAGGGTGTGAGGGATATCTAGCTCATGTGATTGATATTACTAAAGCCGACTTGAAGCTGGGAAATATCCCAGTGGTACAAGATTTTGTAGATGTGTTTCTAGATGAGTTACTAGGGATTGTGCTTGATCGGGAGGTAGAGTTTTGTATTGAATTATTACTGAAAACTATTCCAATCTCCATTACACCTTATAGAATAGCGCCATCAAAATTAAAAGAATTAAAAATTCAATTGCAAGATTTGTTAGATTGGTAGTTTATTCAACCAAATGTGTTGCCGTAGGGAGCTCCTGTATTGTTTGTGAAGAAGAAAAATGGAACCATGAGGCTTTGTATTGATTATCGGCTGCTGAATCAAGTAGCAGTGAAGAACAAATATCCTTTGTTGCGTATTGATGACTTGTTTGATCAATTGAAAGGAACTAAAGTATTCTCTAAGATTAATTTGAAATCTAGTTATCATCAATTGAAAGTGAAGGATAGTGATGTATCAAAAATGGCTTTTCGTACTCAATATAGGCACTACAATTTTTTGGTAATGCCATTTGATGTGACTAACGCTCCAGTTATATTCATGGATTTAATGAATTGGATATTTCAGCCTTTTCTTGATTCATTTGTTATTGTATTCATTGATGACACACTAGTGTATTCACACAGTAAGGAAGAACATGAGGAGCATTTGAGACTTGAACTTCAAACTTTGAGAAACAAACAGTTATATGCTAAATTCAACAAATGTGAGTTTTGGCTTAACAGGGTGGTATTTTTGGGACATGTAATTTCTGATGAAGGAATTTGTGTTGATCTAAAGAAGATTGAAGCAATAATGAATTGGGAGCAACCGAAGAATGTCATAAAAGTTAGAAGTTTCTTGGGATTGGCTAGTTATTATAGGAGATTTATTCAAAGATTTTCAACTATTGCTATACCTTTAACTAAATTGACACGTAATGATGTGAAATTTGAATGGTCGGATGAATGTGAACGTAGTTTTTAAGTATTAAAGACAAAGTTGACTACAGCTATAGTGTTAACCATTCCTTCAGCAAAGGGAGATTTTATGATTTATAGTGATGCTTCTCATCAGGGTCTTGGTTGTGTGTTAATGCAGAGAGGCAAAGTTGTTGCCTATGTTTCTAGATAGTTAAAGACTCACGAGCAGAATTATCCTATTCATGATTTAGAGCTGGCAGCAGTTGTGTTTGTTTTGAAATTGTAGAAACATTATCTGTATTGTGAGCCGTGTGAGATATTCACAGATCATCAAATTTTGAAATATTTGTTTACTCAAAGAAATTTGAATGCAAGATAGAGACGATGGATGGAATTGATTAAAGATTGTGAGTGTGTCATTCATTATCATCCTAAAAGAGCTAATGTTGTGGCTGATGCTTTAAGTCAAAAATCATTAGGGAGATTGGCATGTCTTCAATGTCACCGGGCAGAACTGTTTGCCGAATTGACTTCTTTGGAGGTAGAGTTTGAAAGAATGAAAATTAATGCAGAGTTAGCACAGTTTTGGGTAAGACCATTATTGCTTGAACAAATTTGGGAATTGTAAACTCAAGATTCACAATTGGAGAAAATCAGAAAGCAAGAAAAGATAGAAAGAGAGCGTACTTCTCCATACATGAAGATGGTACAATGATGTTTGGAACTCGTTTTTGTGTACAAAATAATTTAGCTTTGAAGAAAGAGATTTTAGAAGAGGCACATCAATCTTTATATGCTATGCATCTAGAGAGTACAAAGATGTATCGAGATCTTTGAGAAGTGTATTGGTGGCTTAGTATGAAAAAAGAGATTACCGAGTTTGTGGTTAAGTGTTTAACTTATCAACAGGTAAAGACAGAACATCAAAAACCAGCAGGATTGTTGCAACCTCTTCTGATTCCATAATGGAAGTGGGAGCATGTTGCTATGTACTTTGTGGTGGGATTACCAAGAACCCAAAGTGGATTTGATTCTATTTGGGTGATTATTGACAGATTGACCAAATCGACACATTTCTTACCAGTCGAGACTACTTATACTCTTGACAGATATGCTAAGGTATATGTTGATGAGATTGTGAAGTTACATGGTGCTCCAGTGTCTATAGTTGCAGACAGGGATCCAAGATTTACTTCTACATTTTGGCCCAATTTACAATAGGTGATGGGTACAACTTTGAAGTTCAGCACGACATTTTATCCTCAAACTGATGGTCAGTTAGAGAGGACTATTCAGACTTTAGATGATATGTTGAGGGATGGTGTACTTAACTTTAAAGGTAGTTGGAACAATTATCAATCCAATACTAGGATGGCTTCATTTAAAGATTTATATGGACGTCAGTGCCGAACTCCAGTATGTTGGAGTGAGGTGGGAGAAAGATAGTTGTTGGGCCCTGAGATGATTCAAGATATAATTGAGAAAATTAAACTTGTTCAAGAGGACTTGAAAGTAGCACAAAGTAGGCAAAAAAGCTATACCAACAATAAAAGAAGAGAATTAGAGTTTGATGTTGGTGATTAGGTATTTTTGAAAGTATCTCCATGGAAGGGTATTTTGAGATTTGAAAAGAGGGGCAAATTGAGTCCAAAATACATTGGACCTTATACGATTGTTGAAAGAGTTGGCATGATAGCTTACCAGTTGGATTTGCCTCCGAAAATGTCTATATTGTATGATGTTTTTCATGTTTCTATGTTGAGAAAGTATATGTCAGATCCTTCTCATGTGTTACCTCGACAACCAATAGAGTTGGAAGATGATCTGTTCAGATTCTAGATCATAAAGAACAAGTTCTACGTAATAAGGTGATATCGCTTGTAAAAGTGTGGTGGAGAAGTCATACAGTGGAGGAGGCTACATGAGAGAGTGAGGAAATGATGTGAAACTAGTATCCATATTTATTTAAACCTGGTAAGTGAATTTCGGGACAAAATTTTTAAAGGAGGGAGGAATTGTAATACCCGATATTGTTTAGCATCATATTAGTTTAATTGCATACATTTTAGTATCTGATTATACTAATTGAGGAGTTTGATTAGCATGATTGAGTAAGAAAATGCCAAAAGGGGGGGGGGGGGGGGGGGGATTATCATTTTTGTGAGCATTTCATGTATGTTGGCTATGCCTCAGTAGATGCTGGGCTTTACTAATCTTAGGTCAACATCATTATTTGTGGTGGACTTATGCTAGGTCTCTTCTGTAGGAGATCGGCACTATCATTTGTAGTGGGCTGACCTTGATTTGGAAAGTTCAAAATCTTTATTTCACAATAATTATGATTAATTATCATAAGTGTGATTAATTATGTTAATTATGTAGATTAGTGAAGTGCTAGGTTTGCATATGTATGCTTGACACCTAGGTGTGTGACTCACGTATGTGAAATGTGTGTATAAGGTGTTTGATTGTTGTAAGCAATGGTGCATGTATGACATGTGGCGCACTAGATACAAGTTGTATTTATCTTGGCTTTGCAAGAAGTAAGAGAGGAGCTGATGTAGAGGAAAAGTGTTTGGGTGAGAACGAAAGTGAGAGAAAAGAAAAGAAGGAAAAGAAGAGGAAAGTGCAAGAGAAGTTTGTATGATCATTTATTAAGTTAAGAATCCCATGCGCATGCTTGTTTTATTGTATTTTGTGATTTTTGCATGTTTATATGTCATTTTATGCCATGGTGGTGAATTGGAGGTGAGATGTGGAGAAGTATTTAAAGTTTTTAGGTGGAAGCCTTGAATCTTACATATTGTTCGTGGTTTTGATGTGTAAAGCCTTGTTGTGGCCTTAGAATGTCATTTTGGGGTGTTAGAAAATTTGTGATTGCATTGGGATAGCATGGTAAGCTTTGGAGTCAAGTCAGCACATATTATAGTCGAACCACATGGGGGAGTTTTGGTCAGCAGGACGGTCCCGGTGTCATTTTGACGACAAGCTACTAGACTAAGGTTGGCAATTTGCCTTCTGTAGTAGGCAACTTTCCATCATAGTTGGCAGGTTTTAAAAAGGTTGGCAAATTTTTTTTAGTTGTTTTAACGGTTAAAATTTTTCCATTAGTGTACATTTGTACTTTGCATTACGTTAGGAAGGGTTTAACATTGTCACGTTTCATGCATTGGTTATGCATTATAACATTTACTTCATCAAGTTTGATGTGGTGGTGTGTGATAGGTTTGGAAACGAAGCAAAGCATTTCGGCTCAACCAAAGAGGTGACGCGATTGTGATTATAAAGCGGTAGCAAGTGGGGTATAAGATTCATATTCATACTATGCTGAATGTCTTATTATCTATATTTAGGTGATTGCTGGATTATGAGGTACTAATTGCATACAATTCATACATTGTGTGCGACTTGCATTGCATAGAGGAGGTTTAGCCAAGTGGAGGCTAATCTAAGGTGTAGCCGATGTGGAGCTAACCTAAAGGGTGTTGAAAAAGAAACATCTTTTGATAACAAGCCATCGATATATTGGGCTAATGTTATCATAAATAGCGCGCTAATTTGTGGTGTATCATACATTGCATTACATGAGGAGATATCACATTTCAGTGGTGGTTTATCTATTGGTAGATTGTTTATGGATTATCTGTCATTCAATCATTATGAGTTTGATTATCTTTGTGAGCACATGGATATCTAACTCACACCCACACAGGTTGTTTTGGAAGATGTTTGGAGATGTCCACTGGTTGGGGTTGAATTGGGGAGTTTCAAGAAGCTCTTGCTGTGATGTCGGTAGTCTGTCTCTGTGATGTCGGCAATCTGTCTCACAAACATAATAAGTCTTGGAGTCTTGTTTATCTCTACCCTTGTATTAATATGAGTTATATTCAAAGAATTGTATTATGGTGCTAACTGATTGTTGATATATATATATAGATAATGTTATTGATTCTTATAAGATTTCTATCTTTAGGATTATGTGGAGGTAACACTTACAAGTTGGTGACCTGTGCGATCACGTTCATCTAAGAAAGTGTTAATGACACTTAATTAGAAGTAAACGTGACAACAATGACATCCAAAGCTGCTCATTTTAATGTGGTTCTAATAGAGCCCAAACACCAAAATCTCTTAATTTCTGTATAATCACGCAGTTGTATAATATAATGTGCAATATGTGAAATTCAAAAGTAAGTACCCAATAAATACTCACAAGCTCTTTTCTACTAGTCAGATTCGTGCATGTCTAAAAAAATAATATATTCTCTTCTTTATTATTATTATTTTTTCCATGGCTGCCCCGTATCAACCTACTGAAACTCTAACCAGCACAATTCCAGACATAGTCATGACTGCTCATGATGCCATATCCCTCAAAGAAGCAATTCTGCAAATCCTAATATCTAGGCTAACTCAATGATGCCATATCCCTCTCAAACAAGATTTAATCCATCAATGAATTCAATACATTAAAACTAATATTGCAAACTACAATCACCCCTAACAGAAGCCTCTTCAAAACCCCAATCAATACACTTTTCAGGAGTGCCTATTCCATTCCCAGTGTACAGATATGACTATATTCCAGAAATTGCTCTACATACAAACTACAACATAAGGTTAGAGTCCATACCTTCAAGAGTGAAAACCAGAGGCTATCGTTAGTCTTCTCCTCCTCCAAATGTCTTGGACCAGGATACTCCAAAGCTTCCTCTCAAACCTTTGCTTTTACCGTTTCAAAAGCCTGCTGCTGTAACTCCCTCTCTCCCTATGTCTCTATATCACTCGTTTGCGGTAAAGAGAAGGATGTGTAACCGACTCCCCCAATCAAGGCTCTAGATTTGATTCTCTACATCCAAGTTCACAAATTATCTAATAAGCTTGCCACTATTACTAAGTATAATGGCACTCTATTCTACTAAGTTGACCACATACCATAAGTGTCGCAATGCACAACTCCTAACTCAAGTCTACCTGTAGCCTAATCATCACCGAAACCAAGGGTTACGATTAATCTCCAAAAATCAAACGTTCAAAATCCTTGAAATTAAATTAAAGAATTAACCAAGGCAACATTAAAATTGATCTATGCAGAGAATACATATACAAAACCTATAATGAAACTTGGGAAATTTATAAATAATAAAATCTAGGTCCCTATATCCATCAAATCTAATTATAAACCGGATCTGACCCGATCCACAAAGGTAGTTTTTATTATAGGTAAATACTAAGGCACATGTTATCAAGTCCCTATCAAGCTCTTAATTTAACAAAGGAGAAAGCAGAAAGAGAGAGTAGGAAAGAAAGGAATTAAGAAGAGAGAGAAAGAGAGATGTGTTTCCCTCTCTAAAGTTTTTTTTTTAATTCTATTTCAATATTTAAATTGGCACAAACAAATAAGAGAATATCAATGATGAATCTCTTCGATCCCCTATTATTTTATTTCGGCAACCAAAAATATAAATAATTGTTTCATTCCCACTTTTATTTCATTTCTGCATATCAATTGTGACGTTAATACTAGCAATTTCCTATTTTCCGTATGAAATTAAAATTTGTTAAAATACAAATGCAAAATGTTGATTTTTGTCAATGTTGTAAGAAATACCTGTTTTCAGGTATTATGAAAATTTGGAAAATTAAATTTCCGATAAATCCTTTACAATAAAAACTTTGGTATACTAATAAGTTTAGCAAATGGTTTATCATTAGTTGATCACAATGGTTTATCACTAGTACCTCTTCCATGTTCTTAAACAATGAGTTATGGCAGCTCCGGAAGCACCACAATAGACATTATAATATTTCCAGCACTAGAGGTATTTCCAAAAGGCTGTCTTCTTTTCTTGAGCAGCTCTAGCATCAGCCGCGTTGGAGCCGCTTAGGTTAATGTGTGCCATGTCAAATAAGACACACAACAAGTGCTCGTTGGTGTTAACATTTTTCTTTTTTCTTTTAATTTTTTCATCATAATTTTTCCAGTTCAGATCCACATGGATGATGATGAATAATGTCAGTCTCGCGGTTCAAACTTCAAAGCTAAGATATTGCAACATCATCTTAATCTTGGACGGATTTTTTTCCAATCAAATATTTGGCAAAATCTTAAATTTTAGATAAATTTTTTTTATACCATTGGATGGAAATCATTACAAAATAGGCCCAAAATTTGAGTAATTTTAATGAAAAAGTATTTTTCCTAGAAATGTGATAAGTTATAAATATGAGATTATAGTTATTAAAATTGTTATCCATAGTTACCACAAATCTGATCAAAAAATAAGTATTCTAATTTTAAAGATCAATTCAAGGGCTGAAAGCGACCAAGATGCTAATTAAACTACTGTTGGATGCGGAATCCTTTCCCTTCTTCGATGCCTTCAACATTGGATCGTACTGTCTTTCCAAACAGTCCTTGGTGTTCCCATGTTTTAAAAGAGTAAGACATTCTTGTGGCCTATATTGCCTTGAATTTTTTTGAGCCCTCGAGATTCCTGCTGTACTAATGCCCAAAACAAAATAAATTGATGTTTTCACTCGATGCCTCTTATAACTTATAAGTTAGTTTCTTAAAAAAAAAATTTTCCTTCTTGTATTTAGTGGTTTTTAAAATTTTTTTAATTTATATACGCTTTTGATTCATGTGTATCCATAAAAAAAAATTAATTTTTAATTAAAAAAATAATTAAAAATGACAAAAAATATTTCAAAAAGCTAGCTTATAAGTTGCGTCGAACTTGGATATAACTATTTTTTAGAGGATTTTAGTTTTGGCTTGTGTATTTTTATTAGCTAATTTCATCAGTTGAAACTAATGTGCTTAAATGTTCTCTATTCTAAAGCACTTCTTTGAGCTTTAGAATAATGTTATTCAAATAAAAAATTCAAACAAAATTTTTATACAAAATGTTGTGGTTAAAGAATGTAATTAAAGCTCATGCATTGTTAAAAATAGAATTCAGTCTATTACTAAATAATGTTTCAAGCAAAATAAAGTACTAAATCTCATTTTTACGTCTTCTCCTACCTTTCCTAACCAAAATTTATCTGGTGATGTTGACGTGCCATGTCCCTTTTGTTTTTTCTCTTCATAAATGCATTATGTCCTTTCTTATTAGGTGGATTGGTGAGAGTGTTTAACAATGGAAATATGACCCAAAAATCCGAATATCGGTTTACACCGCTCCTAAGAGTTAAGAGCGGGAGCAGGTTACAAGAAAGAAAGTATAATTTGAAGTGAGTTTGGGACAAGATAAGATTTAGATCACCCCATTCCAAACTTATCACAATTATTTTATAAAATATCCTAAATATCTATATTATAATTTAATAATTCCAAATACTATTTGTATACATAAGTAAATGTTATTATTTTAATGTTACTTTTATTTTTAAGCATTCAATGTCTTTTTTTCTTAATTTTATATTATGCTTATGTTTGTATAATTCCATTTACCCCTAACTAATCCGGTTTGAGTTAAAACGGATTAAATCCATCGCAAGTTTGGGGGGTGTGGGTGGAGTTCTCGTATTAAAAACGTGGTGGGATTAAATCCATCGCCAGTTTGGGGGGTGTGGGTGGAGTTCTCGTATTAAAAACGTGGTGGGGTTTAGCTAACCCATTCTGAAAAAGTCCAGTTATCCTCTTTAAGGGTATATTTGGTTGAGAGATAAAAGTGGGAGATTGAATTAATTATTTCGTGGGTCTCACAAAACTCATGTTTGATAAAAAAAAAATTGTATGGAATTAATAATCTCTTCGGACTATTAATCTCTCACAAAGGGGAATAAGTAATACCATGGGAGGTGGTATTACTTATCCCTTCTCTTGGAATAAACTCTAAAATGACATTTTTACTCTTTTTCTATTATTATAATAAGTAAATATAATATTAAATAGCTATATTATAATTTAAAATTAATTTTTCAATTAATTTCTTATTTTTAATGTGATATTTTGATAAAATAATATTACTTATCCCTATCATAATCTTATCCTAAATAAACGTAGTATGAGTAATTTCTCATCACATCAGATATTACTTATCACTTATCACTACTTTTTTTATATCACAGTACTACTTATCTCTTATTTTTTTATTTGCCAACCAAACATGTCCTAAGTGTGTTATAGGTCCACTGAGCAAAAATATTTACTGTATTTGTGAAAAAAAAAAAAAAGCACGAGAGTCGCCTTACACTCCAATAACACTAAATAATTTTTCGTAAACATGGAGTGGGATTTCTTCCACGGATTAGGGGACCAACAATGCCGTCAGTTTGATTTCTTATGAAGGAACTGGACGGGGCTACACGTGCCAACCGAGTGTGGTCCATACGTGGCCACGATAGATTCGCTGGAGCTTTGTGTTGTCGCGACAGAGGATGGGGACCCCGGGGGCCAACAAGCCCATAATCTAGACTAAATGCCGGTCTCTATCCCCATATCCCATACGTATTTCTTTTTCCCACGCGCACCCACTCGCGTTACTCAACCTTTCTTAATTTTTTTAATTTCATTTTTTGTTTTAGCTCATTTAAAAAAAAAAAATTTTACAAGACAAATGCATAGAAAGGACAACCCTTATTCAAAAGTGATAATTGCTTTAGACAACTAATATAAAATTGTTAAATTACTGAGCAGTTGTACATTGTTTTTACCAAAATTCAAATTTTGTTTTAAAAATAATTTTAACTTAAAAGAAGTATGCATTATATATATATATATTTTATATTTTTGTATAGTTTATTGTGACTTCCTAATTGATAGATACCTTTTTAAGTAATATTTACAAGCTCTCTAATTAGTACTTTTTTAGAACTTAAATAAAAGTAGATGAGAAAGTTCTTTTCCCTTTAGGTTTGATGGTATTTGTCTATTTGAGCTGCTTATGTCTAATTTTGGATGGTTTGTTTTTCAAATTTACTTCGGCTTAAATAGAGCTAAATTTTTGAATGGTGAAGGTCCCACGAATGTGGAGTTCTTTTTATTGAGGCAATATTCAACTTTCATGGAGTTTGGTTCTTTTCTTGAAGAACTTAGTAAATCAACATAACAAAAACATTGCCAAAAGTTTTCCAAGTGTTTGGTCTTTATTTTGTCAAATTGCTCGTCTTTCTAAATTTTCCATTTATCGACCTAATTACTTTCAAATGAAGCTCCAATTTCTTCTATCAATTCATATTTTCTATCCCAAATTGTATAAAAGTCAATTCTTTGTGTCAACTTGTTTATTTTGAATTAAACAAGCTATCATGAGCTTACCTCATATAGCCATCCATGAGCCCCTATTTTTTTGGCTCCATTTTGCTCACAATTCAAGACATTCACACTCTCATTGAATTAGATACCATATGATAATTCTACGATCGAATTTTCAAACCAAATTTCAATAACTAATCAAACAATCTGGTGAAGGATCAACACTCTCTTTTATTTAACTGAATGAATTCTTGTTATAACGAGGTGCATGTATGGATTTTTTTTTTTTTTTTTTTACTTTGTGTTGACAAATTTAAAGGCTAGCTCATAAGAAGCAGCATCAGATCGACTTCATGCTAGATTCACTCATTTTGAATACTATGTTTCACATGTTTTTACGCTAATAATGTGCATGTAGAGATAAGTACTACATATATATATATATATAGTATTCTACATCGTACGTACTTGGTGCTTTCAGATTCCGAACTATAAGGGACCAAATATTGTACCATACTTTAAATTCAATTATATTCGTTGCTATCACAGTAAATGTATCCGGCTTGTAGTGCTGAAGCCAAGTAGGACCTGAGCCAACTGATCAAGAATTTTGTTTTGGCTAATCTTGTTGGACATAGATTGAACTTGAGCTTGACCGTACTTGATTAATTTCCATATCCAACCTTGTTTGCATTTTTATCCCAAAAAACAGATAGCGAAAAACAAACAAATAAAGCTTTGGTTTGCATATATTTGGCAACCTTGAGGTAGTTCAACACTGCCCAAAATAATGAGCTTATGGGTTTAACAAATAATTCACCACTCATTTTTAATTAATTAATTTATTTATTTATTTTTGGGTTTGTCTTGCTTGAAACTATAACAGCATCATGGCTAACACAATGGTTCATGACTTGTAAGTCTTTGCTGTGGCTTGCTATGATTGATCTACAGACTGCATTGTTGTTGTTTACAACAATGAAATGAAAGATTATCTGTTTATTGATTTACGTATGCCATAGATTTTATGACTAAGCAATGGAATAAGATTAGCCTCATTGTGAATCTTAAATATTCTACCCTTTTGTTTCTGATGTTGCTTATTATTGTTATTGTTCTTTTCATGGTAGGTTACATATTATTCTTTACTATTATTCAAAATGATTAAGGGCTTTAATGTGGATGAATATGAAGAAATAAAAGGTTATAGACATAGAATTGAAAAATCACAACCTAAAATCTTTGTAAGGGTAAAACACTTCGAATTCATAAGAAAATCAAAACTTAAAACCTTAATAAAAAAGAAAAAAAAAAAAAAGCATTTCGATTTCGCAAAATCGACACAATGGGAGTAAGGTTCGGAACAGGTTTCTTCATCCCTTTTGAGGGGTCTTGTGGCTGTGCGTGTGCTTCTCATGATAGTGCTTGAATCTGCTAACACACATACATTTACAAATAAAATGCTGGTTTTAATGAAGAATGTACAATTACACTGAAGAATGTGTTTTTTTTTTTTTCCCTGTTCTGCCTTTAGGATTGGTCTGAATTGGGCTTCCCATTTCAGTGATGCCTTCTGATGTTCTCCTATTATCATCAATACATCTTCTTTCTCGCTGATCCAAAAAAAAGAAGAAGAAGAAGAAGTAGAAAGAAAGCAAGATTTGTAGAGACATCTCATTTTTGAACGTATTAAATCATTTTAAAATAATAAGGACCATCCATCGCAACTTCAAATTAAAAAACGCCATTAACACGTCCATTTGGAGGATTTTTACTAATATATTGTTATAAGAAGAAAAAGGTCTTTTTATATTACTGTCAGAGCAAAATTATAAGGTTCTCAAAAGGACATCAATGAAACCAGAGAAGAAAAAAAAAACAAAAGGAGAAAAGGAAGGGAAAAAAAAAAAAAAAAGAAGAAGAGAAACGATAACGATATTGATATGGAGTCCCATGATTATCATATAGTCATATATTTATAACAACCATTACAGAACTTATTGGCTTGCTGCATCAAGCTCTTCTTCCACATACCGAAAAAAAAAAAAAGAAAGGAAGGCCTAAAAGGCAAAAAAATTTGCAGATTTAGATGGGTTACATCTAAAAGCATGAAATGTCGTCGAATTTAAGGTTTTTTGATGGCTCCAAAAACAGCAACAGGTCAATGGTGGTAATTAGGGTTCAAGGCTTCAAGCACAACTGGGTGGTATTTTGGGGATTCCTTGATGTTGCAGTTCCACCAATACACTGTCAATAGCTGGAGGTTTTAGTCCAAGAGGAAGTGGCAGCCATGGTTTTGATAAAGCATCTCCAATAGCTGCATCAATGCTCTCCTTCGACTGTTATATAAACAACACAGACAAAATAAATAAGACCAAGAAATCAATAGAAAGATTTGAGAAATTCATGAAATAATTCAAAACTCAAGTAATTATCATGAAATAAATCCATAGAAAGATTTGAAGGACTCTCACGGGATGAAAATCGAGCGGAGGGTGGGGACCTGTTTGTCTGGTCGGGACACCAATGCCGGGGTCTACTCTGTACATGGCGTGTGGTGGAATGCCGGGGACCGGTGGACCGGGAAATCTCTGCATAATTGATAACCAAATAAGCCAAAAACTTCTACAATAGACATATGCTAATATGATTGAAGTGCTTATCGATGGAGCCAAACTCAACGTACATATACTAAGAGAAAGGCTCCAAAAGAGTGACAATGTTGTTTAATATCTGAGGAAAGAAAATGAAGAGAAAGGAAAATTCTCTTCTTTTGATTGGTTTCTAATCTATGAGCAAAAAGAAGAGGAAGGGAAAAGAATTTTTTTTTTTTTTTTTCACTTTCCCTTCATTTTTCTTCTCTTTTTTTTTTTTTTTTTAAAAAGATATCCTATTATTTGCCTTTCTTTTTCCTTTCAATTTTAGATGAAGGTGATTTTTCTTTTACTTTTCTCTAATTTTCCTTATAAAAACAAAGAAAAAAAAGGAAATCACTTTTCCTTTTATCTTTTCTCTCATTTTCTTTCTCTTCCTTCCCTTTTTCCTTCCACAAGTATCAAACAGACCCTAAAGGAACGACAGTTACCGCAGCTGCCAGTGGTGGTGGAAAGCAAGGTGCTCCTGGTGTAAGCGAATTTGGAACCTGAAAACCAACAGAAGATGCCATTTGAGAGAGAGAGAGAGAGAGAGAGAGAGAGAGAGAGAGAGAGATTTATAAATTACTCTTTGGTGGTGGGAGTGCCAAAATGAAGGATCTGGTGGTGGTCTTGGCGGAGGAGGATGTGGGGTTGGTGCCCATGCTGCTGCTGCCGGTGGCGGCAGCAGTGGCGGAGATGGTGAAGGGACCAGATGTTTGGGCCACATGTGCATTAACGATGGATCCATAGATGGATGACCCCAAACATGCAATGGTCTAAAATGTTGCAAGGTGGGTGTCATGGGGGGGAAGCCCATGGTAGGTGCAACCCAAGGACCCATATTCTTGCTTCCACCTCCCGCGGCGGCACCATACATTTGCCGTCTCTGGCTCCAACTTGCAGCCTCAGCTTCTCTCGCTAGTAAATGTTTCCGGTGCGATCGATATTTCTGCACAGTCCAGAATGCTTCTTCAAAATCATAATTCTCCATCTTTTCTAGAATTTTACTTATCACATTAATTTGCAAATTGATGAAATCACTAGACAATAGTGAAGTTTATGCTATCCTCAGGTTTTAAATTCACACTTTGGGAGCTTCGACGGATGATGACTTCCAAGATGGAGTCGTAAACAACAATATATATAGATGTATCCATCAATTTATAAGAAAACAAAGCCTTTTCAGAACCATAGCCCCTCTCTCTCTCGCTCGCGCGCTAAAGGACAACAAATCCTTTATATATACTCTAAAGCAAGAGACACTATTGATGCAATTCTTTTCTGAGAAAAACAAAGTGAAAGAAACAAGCATAGTATATTACACTTTTTTTGTTATGTGGATCTGTTGAATGTCCTATATATATAGACATATATATGTATGTATACGTGTATATACAAACATATTTCTTTAAAGCACAGATTAATGTAGTAAACGAAGTCATATCGTATCGATCCAATTGCACTATTGTGCATGTTATACAAGATTTAATATCCAAAAATTTTCTTTGCATAACAAAAGTGGATACTGAGACAAAATATTCTAAAAAAGGAAACGATTCTTTAACCATAAAAACAGTTCCCATGAAAATTAGTAGGGAACAAAGCTCTCTCATAATGCTTTTGAAGTCTTTTCCGTTTGAAGTAGGTTTATACATGCACTATACATACATGTATATGTATGTTGTTTTGTTTTGGCAAAGAGGATAGAAACACCAAGACAATTTTTTTTTTTTTTTTTTTGTTGAGATCTACAGGAATTTATACATACTAGAAAGAAAATCAAAGTAGAAAGAACTTAACAAAGTATAGAGAAATTGAGGTGGGGATTTACTTGAAGATGACTGGCAATGTTATGGCGAGTGAGACAATCTATTCCCATAAGCTCTAAAATCCTTGAAGGGACTGCCTTATCCACACCAAGCTGCTCCACTGCTTGCACAAATCTTCTGTGCAGCTCTGGCGTCCAATCCACCTACACACAGTTCAAGAAGTATCTCTTCACAAAATCAACAAATATTAAATCTATATATGGCCTAGAACAGCAATTCTCTCTCTCTCTCTCTCTGAGGTCAAATTCTAACATGACCCTGGAGGCTTGGGACACAAACTAGAGACATACTATTCTAACACTAACTTTCACCCATGTTTTAGAAACAGCCCGTAATTCTCGTGAGCTCTTTGCAATCCATGAAGTATGTGGAAACTCATAAATACAGAGAGAGAGAGAGAGAGAGAGAGAGAGAGAGAGAGAGAGAGGGTTAAAAAATCTAACCATACAGCTTATGTTATCTTGAATTCATAAATAATTCAGTTACCTTGACTTTCCTTTTCCCGTGAGGATTCTTAGATTGTGCCGATGGTTTTCTTCCTTTATCAGCTTCCTTTCGCGATAGATTTACAGCAACAGTTTCCTCTCTCTTGCTCACAATTTCCTCTCCTTGATTCGTGCTGGACCCTGAACCCAAGCCTGACCCTGATGAGACTTTGTCTTCCTCCTCTTTTCTTGAGCTATCTTCAACTTTCTCAAACGACACCGATGTGTTCATCTCCGATTCCTCACCACCACTGGCTGAAAACTCTGCAAATATTTCCGGGTCCATCTCCAAATCAGGCAACACATCTCCATCGTCGATGCCAACGAAAAGGTCGTCGAAATCAATACTGTCGAGCAGATTCCCACCGGGGAATTCGGAGAAGTCATCGCCTCCGAATGAAAAACTCTCCATCTCTCCTTCCCTTTCATCTTTAGTATTCCTCAGAGGTGACACAGCAAGCATTCCAAAGCCCTAAACTGGACAAATAATTCAAACCTGCCGACGATATAGATATACTATATATATGGTGCAATTACGTGGTATTGCATGCAAATACAACCAAACTTGCACAGAAGGAAATGGTTTACCGGCTAGATTTTTCCAGTGAATCGGAGGGGGTTCGGGAAGGAGGGACAACCAGTGTCAATGGGTAGATTTGTTTTGTTGGTCTTTTGCAGTGTAAGTGGGAGCGTGGAGAAGTTGGATCTCCACCACAAGGTCTCTCAGATTTGTATTTATGTTTTTGTTTTGGCTTGGAAAATGTATATAATATTTCCCTATGTGTGTTTAGGTTTGTGGATGGCCTTTTTTTGAAGTTTCAAAAAATCTATGAGATGCTCGTGAGCTGTTTTTAATTTCAGACAGAGAGAGAGAGAGAGAGAGAGAGAGAGAGAGAGAGAGGTCCCAATTGATGTCAGTGGTGTTGGAATTGGATTGATACCATCTCATGTTTATCTGCTGTACAGTAAAAAAGAAGTGAAAATGATGTTACATACAGTTCAGTTGGAGTAATTCAAATTGTGTATATATCACCACTTACGTTCTTTTTAACAAGGAAAGAATACAACTTTACCCTAAACCTTTCTGCAGTTAGATATAACAGAAAAGCTATTCTTAATTTATATAGAAAATTATATTAAAATAATAAGATAATGACATTTTTATAATTAAAAGTCATCATGATTGGAATTTAGTTTTAAAGTGAATGGCTTATATTTTTTTTGATACTTAAAATAGATATGCAAATAGGCTACTCCCCATATCCATCAAGAAGTGTTGTCCCTTAGCACTAAAGAGCCATCTGCAGAAGACCTCACCGCACCTAGGTCGGGGTTGAAGCTTAGGTCCTACTGCATGCTCTGAGCGCTAAGGAATATGTTTAACCCCATCAAGCGGTTATGGAAACTTGAATCCAAGCATTGAGCGAGATAATTCAAGTTTTTACCCACTAAACTCAATGGTGAATGGCTCATATTCAATTACATTATTCTAGTGTTAAATTTTGTATAAATTTTTTGATTGTATAGCATTACCCTAATATGAATAGTGAAATAAAGTTGTAGCAGAAGATTAGATGGTAGCTGTAGCATTTTTTTCTTTTTTTCACTTTAATTGATAAAAGAAGGTGATTGTAGCTGGATACATATGGGAAACTGGGAAGCATTACAAGTCTGGAAGCAGAATTACGGGACATTTATAGGGCACCATCATCGATCCTTGAAAACAGAATGAGCATTGTTCCATACAGAATTTATTATTAAAATGTTGTGGTTGAATGAGAACCATTCATTTAAAAATATTACACCCATCATAGTGATTCTTTTTCACAAAAATAACATTGTTACATCGTTCTGTTAAATTTTTTGTATAAGTTTTTATGAAATAATAACATTTTCCTTGCTGAAATTGAATTGGATTCACAAATTGCACTGAAGCTAATCAAGGAAGGTTTGAGTCAAGGTTTTGCTTATAGAGTCCTAGTGGAAGACTCTAGGTTCCTCCTCCACCGTCGTATCTGCACAATCAAACATGTTGTAAAGGAATGCAATCAGTGTGGCGAACTTGGGAGTGAACCAAAATCAGGATTAATGATCTTGGAAGACATGGTCCACGTTTCTTTTAAAAGGGTTTTGTCTAATTATTTATCTTTTATTTTCGATGTACAAAAAAAAGTTGATAAGAATGGTCACGAAACTGAAAGACTTGTCCCAAGTTGCCACTGACTAGCTAGAAAATAGTATTTATGAAGTTAACAATTAAGTTATTAAGAGTAATCAAATATTGGGTGGGTTTCAATTTAGATTTGTCATGTTTACATGAGAAATAATTCTAAGTGTCAATTTAACGAGTAATATTGGATACAACGATGGTATCACATCATCATGCTGTGTGGTATAACTAATTAATAAATTAAAGTCATATAATTATATAAATTGGAATCACCAAGAATGTTGAGTTTTAAATATAAATTATTTTGTCTAAAACAAGATATCTCAATAATTAAGATGATTATGTAATATTGACCCGTTATACTACATCACTTGATGATAATTTATATCAAGAAAGACAGACAGGGTAATAGCAAGAAACTTTAGTAGTATACCATTGGACTATAGCTTCTAGCATTACATAAAGAATGTTAGGGTTCAAATTTCATTCTTTATGAAGAAAAAGGAAAGGAAACAAACAGAAGGAAAAATAAGAAAAAATATGATAGGTAATCTTTTAACACAAGAGTCTCAAGAAGCCAACGTGCAATCTTTCTTAGCTGAACTTGACTTCTAAGGAGCAATTACTAGCTTGAATCCCTCCGGTTCTATCATCAAATCGTGATTACATGAACATGGTACCCCTTCACACTAACAGAACTCAACAAATATAAAGGTCCGTTTGGTAAACATTTTTTGATTTTATTTTTTGTTTTTATTAAAAAAACAAAAAACAGTGTTTGTTTTCTGTTTTTTTATTTTTAGTTGTTTACAAAATTCAAAAAATAAAAATAAAAAATACTAAGATGAGTGTGTTCTCTGTTTCTAAAACCTTGATATGATACTGTTGGTACAACGGCAATCTATAAATGTCTAATCACCAAACCATAAAAAAACACAGTAAAAATACATAACAAAAAATAAAAATTGACAGTATTACCAAACGAATCCTAAAATTTTAATCACAAATTTCTTCGAATCAAGGAATAATTCATATATATTCTATTCAAAAGTAGCCCAAAAAAGAAAGTGCAAAAAGAAATAATTAAGCTCGTTTGGATTAGTTTATTTATCAATATTTAAATTCAAAATTTTTTATTATTACTGGCTTTCAAAATTTAATTATTTATTTTTATGACTATTAATATAGACTTTTCGCTTTTTTACCCAAATACTAAACTAAAAAGTATTCAAAAATTTTAAAAACAAAAAAGCTAGGTGATAAAGTTGATAAAAATGTTGATCCAAGCTGCAAGGTGATAAAGTTGATAAAAATGTTGATCCAACCTGCAGTGGGTGGGGCCAACTTGTTTATTTCGGTCATTTCACTTATATTGCGACCGTAAACTACAAGTGGGTCTATCTGAATACGATGGACCGAAAACTTGTGTGTAGTCCAAATCGTCTACAATCATCTCTAGCTTGTAGACCAATCATCTCTACGTGATTGAACGGTCAGGATCAATTGATTGAACGGTCAGGATCAATAGTTGAGGTATATATCATTTTCTACGGAGTGTCTATTGTACTTGTCTTTTATTTATAATGGTAGTTACGTCCCTTTCCTCCTGTCTGTCTCCCTCATGCTTAACGGCAATTCAAACTTTGTTTTTGCATGTTCCTTTAGTCAACGCTTAAATGATTAACTACTAACGCCATACAATTCGAGCAAAATTAAAAAATTGGCTCTATCAGATTTAAGGATAATGTAACCTATTATTGATTAAGGTAATTCAGTGTTTGAGACTCTTGTTACTGTGCATTTGATAAGTTTCAGATGTATAGTCTCATCTCTGGTACGCATTGACTATTTTCATATTTTAAAGTTAGAAAATTCAGTGATGGTTTTAGTTTTTCTTTTCAATGGGGTCATTTAATGGCTTATTTTTATATTAACTAATCAAAGTGTGTATACGTCGAGTTGAGTCGAATTCATGCTAGATTCAGAATTCACCCGATTTTGATCGGTTCTAGATTTTTAGAATTAGAACTAAACCGATCATTCAATAAAATTAAATCAAATCAACTCGAGTCAATTCGGGTTGGTTCGGTTCCAAATCGGGTTGGATCGGGTCGGGTTGGCTCTACTTTTATTATATATTATTTAACTTATTTATTCAAAAAAACAAAATAATATGATTGGTTTTGCATTATTAAATAAAAAAATAAGAAATGACAAATAAACACAAATAAAAAATAATTAACTACAAAAAATAATAATTTAGCGGTATATATAAAATATATAAAGACTTTTATGATATATAAAAATCAGGTCTCGGTTAGGTTCTTAGGTTAGTTCTCAATTCGGTTAGGGTTCAGAAAGTGTGGAACCAAAAACTGAACTGAATAGCTCGGGTTGACATTTTTTAGAACCAGAACCGAATCAATTTTTTGATAGACTCGAACCATAAGGACCATAGAGGTCGGGTTGGTTCAGCTCTCGAGCTTTTCGGTCCATTTGTGCACCTCTAAACTTATCATTCTATAAATTTCCCAAAAATAAAATGTAAAATAAATTATTTAAAAAAATTTAAGTAAAGAGTATATTTAAATTTAAATTTTTAATCAACAATTCTCCACATTACTATAACAGGGTAATAGAGTTATAAAATAGAGGCCTAACGTATAAGAAGCCAATCTTATTTTCCACTACTAAAGAACAAATAAAAATAACATTTAAATGAGCATTACACTACATTATATCACTAAATTAATCCAATATTATCAATTAAAATAATTTACTATAAATTTACACTATTTTAAATAATTAAATGTTTAAAATTTTTATTTAAAATATCAGGTTTTAATTTATTAACCTTCATTTTTTTTTTTTTTATGAATGATCATAAACACAATACGAATATGACTAATCTTTTGCTTTCACTCTCTCTCTTCTTATTGTTTACTATTTATCGTGTTTGTTAGAAAGAGTATGCAATAGTACAAAATATGTGTGAAAGTAACAATTCATACTATTCTAAAAGCCAACGTGGGGGGCATTTGGTAGGATTTGTCACGACTTTAACATACTCACAAAACCTTCAAAATTCCAAAAAGAATAGTATTGATAATAAAGTATTAATTCAAGTTTTATAATCACTCACTGCTCACTTCTAATTTTTCTACTCCACTTGCATAAACTAATCATCCATGAAGTAGGGACACTATCTAATTTTTAATATTAGTAGTTAAAGAGTGAACAACAATTAGGTTGCGTTATTTATTATACATCTATGTATATTATAGATGTAAAAAGATAATAGAAATAAGCTTTCATTTCTTTACGTTTGCAACTATCTAGAAAATTAAACTAGAAATTTCAGTAGGGTCAAGGTATATAAGTTTTAATTTTTTTTAGATATAATGGAATAATGTTACTACTATGCTAAAGACCTCCCTCAATGTAATGTATTATTGATTACGAGAATTTTATATCATGAAATAAAAAGAAAAGCCAATCTTACAAAAGAGCTTGTCATTTGTTAAGATCCTTGTTTTATTAGATGTAAACTTGGAAGGGTAGAATAATCTCAAAAAACCAACAAAACAAAAAAGAATAAGATAATAATATTTATAAAAAAACTAGTTTTTTTTTTTTTGTTTTTCTTTTAGAACCTTGAGTTTGATACGTTTTAAGATGTTTGGTGCCAGAAGAGGGAGTGGATCATATCATAAGATTAATAAGTTCAGAGAAAGTCAAAACTCCAATTGAAAAGTAAATTCCATTTTGCTTTTAGTTATAATTAGTATACTAGCAGCATATATGACCCAATAAGGTAGGTTAATTATTTACAGTGGCATTTTTGCAATTATAGAATACAAATATGGGTTTTTCTGGTTTTCCAATGCATGGATGACCAACTGTCTTCTTTTTTTTATTTGTTCTCCTTCCACAGCTTTATTTTGAAAACAGAGCAAGTGTCAATTTTCAACTATGGTAACCTTAATGTTCTATGCTAGACAAGAGCTTTACTCCAGTGTTATGCATGACCAGTTAGTGTAATGCTTCACCAATATTTTGAACCCAATTACTGGTTCAGCGCATCACTCCCCAACATTTCCGGGGTTAGGATGGTTACACGTGGTGCAACAGTGCTGCTAGAGATGCACGAAATACTTGATTTTTTGTGGGATGGTTAGCACACTATCAATTTATGTTTGTCCGGAGTGTTAACATCAATTCCCACTTTAGTCAGTCTTCACAGTTCAAATTCCATGCACAAAGAATTAAGAGGATTTCAATGTCCCTTTCTAGTTAATGAAACCTCCAACCCAATTGCAGCATTTATTTTATGTCTATTAGCGGGGTAGCTATTCTAAGGAATGCCGTGCCCTATGACACCTCATAATGTGCCTTACTGCGTTTTTGAAGTGTTCAATTCATGTCAAAACAAAGGTGGGATGGTACCTAAATAGAGCATTTTGTCTCCAAAGACGGTTCTTTAGGAGAAATTATTTAGTAGATTCGGAACTCAGTAGATTCGGAACATCACGTCAATATGATGATGTGATGTGTTCAACCAATTAAAATAATTATTAGTTCTTATTTTAAATTGATTGACCTAATTTTTAAGTTAATTGGCCTAATTGTTAAAATAATAAAAATAATAACTTTCCTAACATATTCATATTTATCCATATTGTTGAATTGACAAAAAATATGTGATATGTTTATTTTTAATTAGTTGAACACACTACATCATTAAACTGACGTGGTGTTCTAGATCTATTGAATAAGATCTTGGTGCGTAGTGCGCATAACAGTCTTGCAGTCACGTGTGTCAATAAGTGTAGCTAAAACAAAAAAAAAAATTAAAATAATAAAAAATGCTAATTTGAGGTACTAAACTTTGGAATTTGATCAAAATAAGGTCTACATCCCAAAATAACAGTAAGTATTCATCTTTTGGCTGTTTTTAATCCATCTATCAAATTTCAGGCAGTTTCAAGCCAGTTTGATGAAATTACAGTTTTGCCCTAATCGCTATTTAGACGCCAGTTGGACTTCTTCCACTCCTACACTTTTAAGAGATGTTCAGCAACCTATTCTATATCACCTCATGTGCTCACAACGCCCACCACTGCCAATAATCGTGCTTATGGAATAATATTATCACAAATTTTTTAAAGTATAAACTTAGGTTCTGTTTTGTTTTTGTTTCCGTTTTGATTTTGATTTTAGAGTTTGCAGAGAAAAAAAATAAAGAAAATATCTCAACTTTTTCGTTATGAGAAACTGGGACTATTGAAAATATCTCAAGTAGGAGTACTCATGTTTCCTCCTGTCACACTGTCAACGGTTTAGAAAGCCATACTAGGGAATGGTCAGAACATTACGTTGGCAACTCTTCCTCCTGTTTTTTATTTATTTATTTACCATGGAGTGTCCGGCTGAGCTTCATGCAGCATAATTAATTCGGGGTTATATAATTTTTCATTCTACACAAATTAAATAATTATCAAGTTGTAAAATTTAAAAATGACCCAAAAAGTTAATAGCATGCTAAACTCGGCTTTTGCCTAAACTCGGCTTGCTAGTCTTTTTTCCTTGTCCGCAATCAGTTGATCTTCTGACTAAGGATCATGATTAGAGACGAAGCTAGGATTTCAGCGTAGGGGGGTTAAGGTAAACTCAATATACATGTGTACAAAATAAATTTAATATATGAAAAATACAAAATACCAGTTAATAAATATACTAGGAAAAAATCACCGAAATGTTATTTTTAATACATGTTAGGTGATATATCAATCAAAATGATACATGGAGACATTTCATGTCATGAAATTTAAGTAGCGTTGGTTCACACGAAATAGAAAACATTTTATATTTTTCTTTTAAATTTTTCCCTATATCTCAATTAATTGGGCATAGATAGCAATAGACCTTGGACCACATAGAAAATAAAAGCGGGCCACAATATAGATTACACAGATAAAAGAGTCATTTTATTATGTAGAATTCTTTGGGCCTATATCCATACTAAATATTTTGAGTTTTTTTTTAGGTAAAATGCTACCCCCAGCCGCAGTTGTGGGTAACACTTCTCTTGTTTTTAGTATAGTTATTAGAATTGAATCAATGATTGAACCGATCAAGGCACCGGTTCAATGGTTTATCAATTCAACCGGTTATAAAAATAAATAAATAATAAAAATATATTTGAATAAAAATAATAGTTAAAAAAATTATTAATGAGTTAAATGATACTCCATTTCATACAATAACTCAAAACAAGCATAAAAATAAATACTTTATAAGAAAAAGTATACAACTATGAAACATTCAAGTGGACATATTTTTTTCTCTAATTTAAATTTTTTTAATATACTATCCACTAGCATTTTTATTTTTAAAAGAAATGGCATAAACTTGACAATAATATGTATTATTAAGAAAATAATATTCATTATTTTTTGCCTATTCTATTGTTTTCTTTTTTTATCCTATACCATTATCTTTCTCATTGTTATTTTTTCTATTTTTGATTTATTTTATAGTTTATAAATTCTATTTTTAATTTTTATGATAATTGTATCGATATATCTAATTATAATCTGAAAAGCATATAGAAACATAAGTTTAAAATTAGAAAACAGTGAAAAATAGGAAAGTAAGATTGTGCATTATTTGCCTTGTTCTATTTTTTTGTATCCTCCTCTTTCTTCCATTTTTTTGGTGTTAGTTTTAAGTTTTTACTTTTTGATTATATTTTTCATCAAAAAATATGTTTCTAAAAAAATATATGATTTTAAATCATACTTAATTTATGCTATTTGATTTTTTTTTAAAAAAAATCGTTTTGTTCTCTAAATACCGACCAATTTACCGGTTTTGTAAAATATCAGTTGGTTCTTTCAGTTTAATTCGGTTCTTATGCATTTCTGATATTTTAATTGAACCGAACCGATTCAAGGTACAGTTTTCGATTCAACTAGTTAAACCAATCGGTCTGGTCTGATTACGATAACTTTGGTTTTTAGAATGGGGGGTCATTTCCCTATTTAAATTTTTTTGAAACTTGGTCTATAAGATATCTAATGGGGTTTCTTGGACATTTGGGGAGCATGCCCCCCTTGGCCCTACACTAGCTTCGTCTCTGATCATGTATGTATATATAAATAAATAAATAAATATATATATATATATATATATGTGTGTGTGTATGTAAATATATTTTAGTCAAATAATGAATCCTTTGTTGTCAATTTGTGTCTGTGTGGATGAGATTGCCCTCTGTTTACTTCATAGAAATTGGTTTCATTTAGAATAATTAGTTTATTTTCTGTGAATTTTATAGCAGCAATTCATGAAGCTCAACACAACTACGGATGATTGAATAACCAAGGGCATGTGAACATCAAATCAAAATGGCATCTTCTCTAGTAAATTTGTCCACAGGCATATTTGTATCTTTCTCATTTCATCATAGGAAATATCAAATCTTATCAAAGGATCTGATTCGGCAACTCAAGGATCTGTTTGGTTGTTCCCAAAGTTTGGATAGGGGTCATTTTAAAATTAGCTCTTTGCAAATTAGATAATTGGATGGGGTTGGTTGTTAAAATAGAACAACTCAAATTTTATAAAGTTGCTTTCTTAATACCAATTTATTTTCTAATAATATATAGAACACGTAACTTGAAATCGGGAGATTCAAAATATGTTTTGTTTGGAAGCGGGAAGTAATTATTGTGATAATTGATTCAAAATTCGTTTGATTCAAAATATGTTTTGTTCGGAAGTAGGAAGTAATGTTTACCATTGTCTAGCTCATACCTAAGGTTGGACCAAAAGGAAGGTTCTCTTCAACTTCTATACATATTTTGAATCAACTCATTTATATATTCACAAATTTTGAATTAAAACAATTCCATTTGAGCAGCTAAATAGTTAGACATTTTGAATCAACTCATTTACAAATTTGTAAATTTTGAATTAGTAACTTCTAAATGGAACATTTCCACTGGAGCAGCCAAACGGGCCCTTGTCAGGTTAATTTGCAGCAATACTTTAATTTGGTCATCAATATTGTAGCCTATTGAAAACTTTCTGAAAAAGGAAAATTATTAGTAGAGCATGGCCAACCATTCTTCATTCAATGTATAAATTTTACATGATATGTGTGAGTGATAGTCGGTCCTACATGAGTTTAAAGGAGTAGTCAACTGAAAACCTAAAAATCATGTAATAAATAAATAAATAAACTAGCATATTTTTTTGTGAACACCAAAATGCATGCTCATTTATGATATATTTGATAACTGCTTATAGGGTAAAGATCGAATTATGTGGAGAGAGAGAGAGAGAGAGAGAGAGCAAGAGAGAGAGAGAGAGGGGGAATTTCTCTCTCTTTATCACTCGTTTTCCTTAACAAATAAAGAAAAAGAAAGAACAAAATATATTAAGCATTATTTGATATGACTTTTGGACATTTGAATAAATAAAATTGTTTTGAGAAAACATATCACATTTCAGTGCTTAACAATTTTAAGACTTAACTAATACATAATTCATTCATGTAGAAATAGAAGTTTACCGCTTGGGTTGTACATTTGGAACTCTGACACATTTTGGAGAGAGTGACCGAATCTCAATTTTCCGCCACTTGTTTTCTGTCTGAATCCTATTTTTAGCAAAAGTGGGACCTGAATTCCATTTTCAAGTCTTTTCACTGTCTACACTTTAATTCTCATTTTTTTTTTTTAAATTTTGCATTTAGTTACATTTTCTCTTATCTCTTTGGTAATGAAATTTAAATTGGATAGAACCAAACTGATGAAATCCTATACCAATAATTGTGTATCTATAGATATTGGGAAGTAAATGCATAAGCTAGGGTTCAGTTGATGGAAGAAACTATCAGCAACTCTCATGAGGCATGGTGTCACAATTGAGAAGGGCAGATTTCATGAACCTAGAATTTCTTTCTGGTTGTTCGAGGGTCTTGCCAAGCTATATGGCGCCAGTGTCCGTGAGGGAAATAATTTTATGCACACAGAAAAAACATTGAGTTAATTTAAAATTTTTGATTCTATAATTATCAAATTTGTGTGAAACAGAAGAACTATACAAATTTTAAAATTAATTACAATATACATAAGTTGATTCGAACATTCATTCGTCAAGATTAAAAAAAAAAAAAAAAAAAGTACCGGTAAAAGAGAGACATACATAGATGTCTTTGTTAGGTCATGAGTCATATATATGACAGACAAGGACATTCGTGTAACAAAATGGGGTCCTCAAAATAGCAATAATTGTTAGTACTGGTGATTATGTTGTGTACTAGAACCCAACTTTCTCAATCAGGCCCTCCCTTGGGTCTAGTCTGGAAGAGCTCCGTCTATTTCCACCAAATCAGACAAATAAAAAAAAAAAAAAGGGCAAAAAATCAGACGCGACCACGGTACGAATGATTTTCGTGTCCAACCCTACTAAGATGCGAAAGAGTGCTTGTGATCTTCGCGTGCAACCCCACTTAAATTTGAAATCTTTTATTCATCTTGTATCAAATCATCACACCGAAAATTTATCCCACCAAAAAAGAAACAAAACCCTAGCCTTGACGCCATCCACATCCCAATAATTCAGGCAACATTGGTACAATATCTCTACTCAATTTGGCTCTAAAGGCTCTTAACTGCGACTTCACTTTTCAATGATCATGCACCTTTATTTCCTCTTCGATGATCAGTCAAACAGAACAACCATTATCAATGGGCCCATCTATGGATTCCATGCCATGCGTTAAGCAAATTGGCACTATAGTATTATTTTGGTTGATGTTTTGTTAGCTGGAATGCCATGGTCGATCATCAAAGCATTAGGGACAATCACGATCTAATCATATATACGTATGTAAAAGTTGTGTTCATTTAAACTTTTAATCTCTCTTTTAGGTAACTTCTATGTGGCACTCTTTATGTTATTATATTTTTAAAATGCTATCTCATACGGATAATAAGAATTGACTCACTAAATCTAATAATAATCATGTAAAGTTTCCTATTTAAGTACAAAGACTTATTCTTTTACCAATGTTTATTATAATTCAATATAGTTCCCTATTTAAATATAAAGTTCTATCCAATTAAATCTTTATAAATATGATAATAATAATCCCGTAAAGTTTACTATTGAAGTACAAACACCTATTCATTCACTCATTCTTATAGTAGTCTGATATAGTTCCTTATTTAAATATATGTATTAGTTTCTATTTAAATACAAAGTTCTATCTAATAAAATATAATACATAATATGATTTTAGGTACAAAGGCTTATCTAATTATATTTCTACAAATTATAACAATTCGTACTATAGTCTAATAAAGTTTCTATTTAAATACATAATCATATCTAATTAAGTTTCTACATAGTATCTAATGAAATATAATTCTAATATGATTTGAGGTATAAAGTTCTATCTAATTAAATCTTTACAAATTATAACATTACAATAAAATAGATAAAATACTCATAACATTTTCTATTCATTTAAATTTTTTTAAGTAAATAAATACTATTAAATATGATGCACACGGAAAACCCTCATATATTACAAAAGAGGATTACAACAAGAGCATAACATTGTAGGTTTGAAATTAAATTATTATTTTTAAAGTTATCAAGTTTTTGAATATCAAAATTTCTATTAATATTTGTTAATTAATTCATAATCTATACTATATGTTTTTTTTGGCTAATTTTTAACATATATGTTTACCTCTGTTTTCTTATATACACACATTGCGCAGGTATACCATTAGTAGGATATTATAGCTCTAGTCTCAGGAGATATAGGGTTCAAGCCTCATGACATATATATAATTTCCTGTTTGTGCACTATATTTTGTTTGTCTATACATTGTATTAATATCTAATGTTGAGTCTATTTTTTAATAGTTTAGGCTTTTGATCTAAGGAACATAATGATAAAGGGTAATGATGTTTTAGATATGTGCATGTTCTGAAAAGTTTAATTTGTGCGTATGGTGTGTGGGTTTCATTTGTGTCTTTTTGAGGAATATATGCGCAAACAAAAGGTGTTTAATTTAAAGGTAACTGCCATAAGCAGTACCATAATATATCTACTTTATCCACCAAATTCTGTTATATTGCAGGCAGCATGAATTTGATGGAATTGATATACCTAACATTCAAATATTTTAACTTGCTACCAAGAGCACATGAATTAGTAAGGATTTTGTGATTGTACTCCAAAAATATAGTTGCATTTCTCTGACTAGTTATTTTTTTACCGTAGTTTAGGAGTTTTGTAGTGTTTTAGTCATATTTGTGGTACTAACTTAGTTTTATGACTTTGGTGTAGGTTTTGGGCTATGGAGGGATAAATTGCGAAAGATTTAGAGAAGAAGGCTAGAGAACAGTTCGAACAGCCCTTGAGGAAGTTCGAACGGTCCACAAAGCATTTAAACGACACCCAGGGGCGTTCGAACTATTTCACATAAATGAACCCGTTTGAAGCATGCTGTAGAACTGTTCAAAATTACAGAGATGTGATTTGCCCGTTTAAAACCTGTTTGAAGCCCTATTCAAAGTCGTTCGAAGGGCGTTTGAATGACCTACGATAGCTTTATTTTTTCTGCCCTTTTAAAGCATCTTTGTACTTTATTTGGGGATCTAACTTTTTTCTAGTTTTAGGAATATGAATATTGGAGAGTTCATATAGTTTGAGAGCATTGTAGAGAGAGAAACGCCTAGTTTTCAATATAAATCTCTAATTTGGCTTTTCAATAGCTTTGTTTTACATTTGAAATGTCAATTTCATTATGGAAATGAGTAGCTAATCTCTATATTGAGTTCAATATGGAAGATCATTCAAGGGTTTCAAGAGTTCTAATGGAGGTAAATCATGATTTCATTGTTTTATCTTCTTAATCTTACAATTCTTAGCAATTGAAATCTAGATCTCTAAGAACACTTGGATTATTGATTATGTTTGATAATTTTAGTGTACAATTCTTCAATTGGTATTTTCATTGCTCAAATCAATGGTATTAATCTAAGACTCTAAAATTGATTATGATTCAAACTTCAATTGCTATTGAATTTTTGTTCTCCAATACTAAATCTTCCGAATCAAATATTCTGGATTGTTTTGTTTGGTTTGAGTTATAAAATCTCCTTGAAGATCTTGAATAACTTGAATGATTGGATCAATTGAATCTAATACTCTATTCCTTACTAGTTTAATTGTGTTTGATATTGTTTTACTTTAGTCAAATCAAACATCGCTTTCAATCAATTTTTAGTTTGTCCTTTCTAAATGACGTAATGCATTAGTTGTGGTCAGTGTCTATTACTCCATGCCTTAATTTTGATGAAAACTAAATCTTGTATTAGTTATAAATGAATTTAATTAGCGTGCAGATCAATGAGAAAATATATTTCACACATAAATGTTGACTCAAGGTTGATCCCCATGTTGATTTTGATGATAACTAAACCTTGTGTTATTCTATTGATACATTTACTTAGTGTGCAGATTAATAAAAATTATAATCTAGACTTAGAAGTTTGATTTAAAGTCTAATACACGTCAAAATGGATGCACAACAAGCTAAGTTCAAACAATGCACCAAGAGTTATGCAATGCACCAAACTGAACAATGACAAATATTCCAACTTCAAACAAACGACTTGAATTCGAAGAGATTAAAGGTATTCAAAAGAAAACTCCATCAAGTGTGCAAAGATCAATTGAATATGACTTGATCTGGAGGAGATTGAAGATGATTGAGAATAATTCGTTTTAATTGCAAAATCTCTACAAATAATCCAAATGAAAATTTCAACCTAGATATGAAGAGTCAATGAAGATGTTCAAGAGTAGACTTCATCAAGCTTATAAAAGACTCATTGAAGTGATCCTAAAGAAAAAGCAAGGATGTACAGTAAAAAGAAGAAGCTCGGCAATGATGCATCTTGAATATGAAGCTCTACATGAATGAAAAAGTAATTAGCAACAAAAAGAGAGAGCTCGGCAATGAAAAAGAGCTAGACATTAATGGAATGAAGTTCTGATAGTTTGGAAACCAAGAAAAGATGATTATCAAGTGATAGATTCAATCCAAATTGAATAGAGGGCAACTTTAATGAATTGAAGACTTTGATT